>LOJH01056032.1:0-11772 GCA_001685095.1 Ellobius talpinus | reverse complement strand
GAGGGAAATGGGAGGTTGGGAGGAGGTGGTAATTTTTAATAAATAAATAAATAATTAAAAAACTCCCACATTAAAAATGGGTAATATTGTGATGCACAGAGTTAGGATTCCACAATAGATGGTTTGAAACCTGAAAAAATAAATAAAAGACACAGCTGGGATTAAAAAGACACAGATCAGACCAGGAACACAAAAAGTCACCTGGTAAAACCTCACTTTATCACCCATGTAGATCTATCTAAATTTTAGAAAATTGTGTTGACATTTATTTTCAATATATCTACTTATTTCATACTGTCAGTCTCATCAAACTGAATACATGGGTGTCACATCGTGCAACGAGATTAGCGTTCCTACTGTGCCCTGCAGAGGCCTGTGTGGACTGGACACTGACATTACTGAGCTTGCTTCACCGTGTGCCTCTTCCTTTGAACTGCACTAAGCCTTCAGATCCTCTAATACACATTCTCCCTTTGATTTGGGGGACATTCATACACTTTTCTCTTTTAGAAGACTATCCCCCTCCTCTTGGTTTAGTTTATCTATGTTTGGGTCCAGTGCTCCTTCTTTTTCGTGTGTTTGTGTTTGTGCACATGGGTGTGTGTGCATGTAGAGATCAGATGCACGTCAGGTGCATTACCCACTCTCAGCCTTTTTCCATCCTATTTATTGAGAAAGCGTTTCTCACTGAACCTAGAGCTCATTGATTCTGTCTTGTGGGGTAAGCATTTTACTCACTGAGCAATCTGTCCAGCCCCCAAATGTCCCTTCTCAGAGAATTGTCTGATCAAAACTGGTCACCATGGCATAGTACTTTGTAATTTCTTTCATAGCACTTACGAGAGCATAGTTTCCTTGAGGAACTTCATTATCTCTGCTTTATTTTCCACCATGCCTCAGTGCTTAGGCGAATGCATGACATACAACATTCATTTAACCCAATAAATAAATACATGAGTGTCTCTGCCAATGTGATCTGTTTGGGTGAAACCTCTGCTGGTCTAGCACTGTACCTGGGAAGTCCCTGTCAAAAAAGAGGTTTGTCAATCTGAAGAACCATAATTACATAGTCAAAATTCTAGCAGTATGGGAATAATTATCATTTGAACTTTGAAGAAAACCATGTTGATATGAAAGTTTGAGACTCGTTGAAGATTAAAAAGTTTGAAGCTGTGGAACTGAATCAAACCAGATGTGTGATCTTACCTACTAGTTAATTTCTGCTTTCTAATGGTTTAAAGACCAATGACTGATTCTCATATTTTGGGCTGACAGAACCATAGTGACCACCAGCTGCCCTCCACCACCACCCTCCACTAGCTCCCTCTACCTCCTACCTGCTGTCTCCTTCACGCCTTCCCTTTGCCACCCATAGGATTCTAGCTTGTTTCAATGAATATCTCAGGGGAACCTTCTTTTGTACTCTAATAATTGACCAAATTCTTTCACCCTTCACCAAATTCCGATGCATAGACCCAAGTAGCCAGTTTCAGTGAACAACCATATTTTAGGAGTTAACTAAAATACAATTTCTTCTTTGATAAAAGAGCAATTAAACAATTGGAGTCAATAATGGGAATTTAGCCGACTGTGGTGGCATATGCCTTTAATCCCAGTGTTTACCTAAATAGTTCGATTACTAATAAAATCGCAAGACTCAGATATTGGAGTACAAACCTGATAGATCAAGAAATTAATGGAGGAATGGAGCTTACCCTCTCTTTCCACCTTCCCAGATGAAAAAGCTGTGAATCTTTCCAAGCCCCACCTTATCTCTTCCTAAACCTCTCTGTCTGGCTCCTCCATAATTTCTATGGCTAATTCTGGCCAGCTAGTCATGGACTCTGACCCGTGAATCACAGTTTAACTTTATTAATATTCTCTGAGTGTCGCTGAACAATCAAATATTCTGCAATGATCTACTATGGAGTTTGTACTTACTGATGTTCATTTTTAACTCTAACAGCACAAAGCTGGGTATGATAATGCATGTGCCTGTAATGACAGGGTTATTGGGATAAACGCCAGATTTCTGGGGGTTCCAGCCCAGCTCCAGGTTCAACTGGAGACTCAGTGTTAAGGAAAAAAGGGAGATAGTGATAGAACAATACAGATATGCACATACATCACACACACACACACACACACACACACACACACACACACACTCATCTTTGTCTTTCTCTAGTCTTTTGTTTTCTGGTGTTAAAGAAAATTAAAACCAGCACATTCATCTCAAATTATAATACACAAGGTGGATTTATGAGCAAGCTGCTACCAGAGAACTTTTAACCAAAAGTTGGGGGAAGATAACTGTGTGTTCCAACTTACTCCCTTGTTAATGGGAGGGCGGGTGTTGGACAGATTCCTACCCCAGCTCTACCAAATATCAGCACAATAAAGGAAGCCTTCTGTAGACCATGGTAAAAGGCCACTCACAGGTAAACAAACAGACCTTCTCATAATAAAGTGCCATAACTAGCACAGACCAACTCAGTCATCTCGAACAAAGGCATTCTCAAGATACCTATAACTAGCTTTAGTCATTTATTTTTACTTCAGATGTGATATAGGATCCATACACTCCATACCTACAACAAGCCAAACATGTATCTCTTTAGCTTATGAATTTGGGGCAGCAATTATTTAAATAAAACCATACTCATTGTACAAAGCAGATTCTAGCACAAAAGCTTCATTCTTTGTTCCAGAACTCTGTCAAAACACTAAGTACCTCCCTGTGGATTTTGAACATAGCTGTGATGCTACCTCCACCATGTGGGACTAGATGGAACAAATAGGCAAAGCCAGCATTAATCATAGCCATGCCTGCTTAGCATTAAAAAAAAACTCTTCTGGTCAAAAAAAAATCAGAAAATGATTACAGATACACAATAAGACAGATTCAGATGAGAAAGACCTGTAAATGGATCACAGCATTGGATAAGTGTACATAGGCTTAAGAGAGAGAGAAAAAAGAGTAAGGCAGCCATAGATAATAAAACAAATATTAAAAAGTAATAGGGTAAAAAAATAAGTCACATAAAGATATAAAATAGACAGAAAGTCTATATTATTGTGTTTTCTTTGAATTTCTTGACTGTAGAAAGACATTTGATTTTGGGAGATACTAAGATAAACCAACATATATATTTTAAAAGTATCTTTACTACAAAATTTTAGTCTAAGGATATGTTACGTTGTAAAAGACATTCTGTGTTTGTTTCCACAGAAGATGAGAACCTGTGGATTCCCTCCAAGCTGATGTGGTTTGAAGGAACAAGACACCCTGAAAAGTCTCCATGAACCCTAAAAATACTTTGCTCAATAAACCACAGGAAGCAGTTTGGAGAAAACTATGCCCAAATTCCCACAATAATTGTTTATAGATGTTTGTTTTCATTTAAACGGGGTTGATTATAAATGATTAAATAGTTACAATCAATCTCTTTCTAAGAAAAAGGGTGATATGATATAAAGAAGAATACCTTACATTGGTATGAATCTTGATATATTGATACAAATTTAAGGTTGATATGTTACGCTGTGTATATGCATTTCTGTTCTTGTTTAAGGTATTGTGTTAGTGCAGCTCATTTAAAAATGTAATGTATACTCAAGAAAGAGAGATGAATAGATAGTCTCTTATAATAGTCAAATTGTAGTCATGTTAGTTAGGTTTCCTAGATGTACAGAGATATACTTAAAAGACCTACAGAATATGGCATTTAAAATGTTTTAAGAACTTAGACTTTTCTCGATAATGAGACGTCTGCTTCTGGCATCATCAATTACTTCAGAGAGGTTGAGGGCATTGAAAACACTCATTACAGAATTTACCTCCAATGTTCCAAGGCTATCCATTTGGGTAAGAAATTGTTCTTGCTTGGACTGCTTGATGGTGTGCTGTGTGAATTAGACATACAGGAACAAGGAAAAGTGACTGATAAAATTTCCAAAAGATGGAATGGTCCTTCAGGATTCCTACTTCACAGAGAAAATTGCCAGACATTCTGCAGTACACAGAAGAAAGATACTGACAAACTTTCAATATAGGCAAAAGTCTTTCAAATGTCCTACTTCATGGAAAAGTCTATCAGATACTATGAGCCTGTGGGCTGAAGATGGATTTCCCAACATTATAGAAGAACTTTGGGTGACTGTCCAGGCAGCAAGATGTCAATTCTAGAGTTTTGGAAGTTGCTTACAATACACTTACTGTTTACTTGGATAATATTATATCCTTCTGGGATCTTTGATGGAGTTGAAGAGAGATAGTTAAAGTTATAGTTTTCCTTAGCTATTATAAAAGATAAATTATTTAGACACTATATATATATGTATATATATACAGTATCATATATGTATATGATAAAATCTTTCCAGATACAAATAAACTAAATATTGTAAGTCTAATTCTTGCTTGATACCAGTTTTGTTATACATAATTTTACTATGTTAGAGTTAAAACCTTCCTTTTTATTTAGACAGAAAAGGGGAGATGATTGGGATTCTCCTCTGTATGTTGTGAATATGTTTTATTACCACTGATTAATAGAGAAGCTGCTTTGTCCTAAGGCTGGAAATACAAACAAAGATATAGAGAGAGAGTAGGCAGAGTCAGAAATATGCCGCATAGCTGCTGAAGGAGAAAGATGCTGGAAACTTACCAGTAGGCCACAGCCTCATAGTGATACACATATTAATAGAAATGGGTTAATTCAGGATGTAAGAGCTAGCTAGGAATATGCCTAAAAGCTATTGGCCAAAACAGTGTTATAATGAATACAGTTCCTGTGTGATTATTTGAGTCTGGGCTGCCAAAAACAAGTGAGCAGTCTCGACCTACAATAATGATTTCATTTATTTGGACTGATATCAAGTAATGGATTAGTGGATAGTTAGGAATGAATTTAATCAAGGAGGTGAAAGAAATTCATCATGTAAATTGTAAAGTGCAGATAAAAATCTTGAAGAAGATACAAAAAATAGATAGAAAAAAACCAGAATTTGCATGTTTGTGGATAATGAGAATTAGTGTTGCCAAAATTTATGTATCCAAATGCTAAAATGTTAGCCCAAAAAGCATACATAAAAGTAACATTGTGCAGACTGAGAAGAGTATATAAGGATATATATCTTTATCTATATACACACATTTATCTTTCTTGTAACACACACACACACACACACATATATATATATTCCTTGTAACTTGAATATTCTTTCAGGTTTGAATACCCTTTCAATATATATGTATGTATACAAGCATGCAACAATAATTAATAAAAAAGAGACTATGGGAAAGATAGTGATGAGTAGTATGTAGGAATTTGGGAGAGAAGAAAGGGAAGGGGGAACTAATGTAATTATAATTTTCAAAATGTAAAACAGAGCATAAAAATAGTCTGGAAGACAGGGTAGCTTAATTCGCTCTGTAAAGAACAATTATAGGTTTGGAAAATATATGAACAAAACATAAGACAGCTTTGGTATATAATTAAAAAACCCTAACCTTGAAATCATTGATATAGAAGAAGGAGAGGAATGTAAAACACATAGAAAATATTTCCATGGGTCAGAAGAGATGGCTTAGTGGTTAAGAGCACTCATTGCTTTATCAGAGATCCCAGGTAAATTTCTCAGTAAGCACATAGCAACTCATAACCATTATAACTCCAGTACCAGGGGTTCCAGTGCCTACTTCTGTCCTGTGAAGGCTCTGTATGCATGTGGCACACAGACATATATACAAGCGAAACATTCACCCATACATGTAAAATAAAAATAAGAGTAAAGAAATTAAAGATATATTTTAAACAATTTTTTTAAAAATCTAGAAAAAAAAAGATACCCACTCTGATACAAACATTCTACACACACTGAATACACAGGACTAGAAAAAAAACCCTCACAACATAATATAGTGAAAACATCAAAAACAGACAATAAAGAAAAAGTATTCAAATCTACACAAATATTCAAGTCACTTATAAAGGCATGCCCATAAGAGTAACACCTGATTGTTTTATATATAAAAAAAATAACTTTAAAGTCAAAAGTGACTGAAAAATGTGATCCAAGTTCAGGAAGATCAAAATTCTCAACCCAGGCTATTATACGAAGAAAACTATCTATTAAAATTAAAGAAGTAATAAAATATTAAAGAGACTTATGACAGGCTTTACATAGGAAACTAAAAAGAATACTTCAGTGTAGACGGAGGCTGCTTGTTTGTTCCTGGCTGCCCAGCCCCAAAACAATCACACAGAAACTATATTATTTGCAATACTGTTTGGCCAATAGTTCTAGCATATTCCTAGCTAGCTCTTACATCTGGAATTAACCCATTTCTATTAATCTGTGTAACACCACCAGGCAGTGGCTTACCAGGTTAAGTTCCCAGGCGCCTGTCTCCTCTGGCGGCTGCTACATGGCTTCTCCTTGACTCTGCCTTATTTTGTCCTCTATCTGCTTGGAATTCCCACCTTGCTCTATTCTGCCAAGCCACTGTCTGAAACAGATTTATTCATTAGCCAATAAAAGCAACACATATATAGAAGGACTTCCCACTCCACTTCAGTCTCAAGAGAGGAATGAATTCACCCAAAAATTCACAGGACAGAATTCCAGGATAGTTAGTTAATGAAAAGAACTGTAAGGAAACAGCACACGATCATCAAAATTACACTAATGCACATCTTTCAATAATAACTTTGAATATTAACAATCTCAAGTCTCAAAAGAAGACATAGACTAGCCGACTAGACTAGAAAACAGAATTCATCTTTCATGCTGCCTCTAAGAAACACACACACATCACCATCAACAATAGGCACTACATTAGGACTGAAGGATGGAACAGGGTATTCCAAGCAAATGGAACAGGGGGAAAAAGTATATGTAATTTTTTAATCTGACTAAGTGCACTTGAAATCAAATGAGTCAGAAGAAACAAGAAGGGTTACTTCAACCCCATAAAGGAGCAAGATGATTTCACAATTCTGAAAAGGTACGCATCAAACATAGGTGCACCAATTTCATCAAACAAGGACTATTAGATCTAAAACCATTGATTAATTGCAGCACAGTGGTGATAGAGACTTCAGTACTCCACTAGTACCAGACTCAAATACAATTCTACTCAAACTACCAGAGCATTTATTTACAGAAAGAAAGAAAAAATATGGAGTAATAAAAGACTAAAATAACCAGAGAAATCCAGATTTAAAAGAATATGCCAGGGGCTAGAGAGATGGCTTAGTGGTTAAGAGCACTGACTGCTCTTCCAGAGGACCCGGGTTCAATTCCCAGCATCCACATGGCAGCTCACAACTGTCTGAAGATCCAGTTGCAGGGGATCTGACACCTTTATACCAATGCACATAAAAATAAAGTTAAATAAATCACAAAAAATTTTTTTTCAAAAAAAGAATATGCCAGGGGGTATTGTCATGCCTAGTTTCACCTCATACCACAGAGCCGTAGTAATAAATATAGTGTGGTACCTGAACCAACACAGACAATGAAGATCAATGGAGTAGAACATAGAAGACATATATGACTCCACGTAGTTACAGGTGTTTGTTTTTTGATAAAGATACTAAAATATATATTGTAGAGAACACAGAGCCTTCAGTAAATGACTCAAGGAAACCTGGTTGTCAACATCCAGAAAAACAAAACTACACCATTACTTCTCACTTGGCAAAGCTCAGTTGCACATGAACCAATGACCTCAATATAAGACCCAATACCCTGAAACTGTTACAGAAATATGTAGAGAGAATACTTTGATGTATAAGCACAGGGACAAACATTTTAAATGGTGGTCTGAAAGCACAGGAAGTCAGACCAATGCTTGTCACGTGGATCTCATAAAACCAAAAAGCTTACAGGGAATGGTCAGATGAGTCTAGAGAAAACCCACAGCATCTAGGAGAATGGGGATGATGGCTGTGTAATGCTTCCCTATAAACATGACATGGGTGTTTCATATATGAATTAATAGGAATGCAGTTATTTGTACAAGACCAACACAAGATCAAGCCAGTTTCTGTTCTACTGTATTTGTGTTATTTCTACATAGTTTACTTATTTTGCTACATACTATCTCTTAAGTATCTGTACAGAGAAATCACATTTGTCAATCATTTAAAAACATTTTTTATTAGTGACCTTTTAAAATTCTTCCAAATAAGCTTCATAATTGTTTTGTTAGTATACCTAATCTCCACAAACACTGTTATTTTGTATTAAGTTGAGTAAAATTTTGTTAAGACTAACATAATTTGAGAAGAATTTTTATTTTATGAGTTTTTAAGGTTAAAACTTTTGACTTTCTAGAAATATATTCAGCAAAATATTTTGTATTTCTCAAACAAACAAGAAATAACCATAAGAAGATTACAGCATGGAGAAGGGAGGAAACCCTGAGACCAGACACCTAGCTGAGAGGTTATTGGCAGCTAATGGCTGCTGGAGAAGAGTGGGTCATTTTTCTTTAGGGATGGATACTGAGATTGCCCATGCCCAGGAGAATGACATCATACTCATGTGCAGATGGGCAGGAATAGTTTACTTTAGTGGGAAATGTGTGTGTGCATTCATGTGTGTGTAGCATGTGTGTATAGCATATGTGTGTGGCATATGTGTGTAGCATGTGTGTATGTAGCATATGTGTGTGTGGCATATGTGTGTGTGTAGCATGTGTGTATAGCATATGTGTGTGGCATATGTGTGTGTAGCGTGTGTGTAGCATGTGTGTGTAGCATATGTGTGTGTGGCATATGTGTGTGTAGCATGTGTGTGTGTGACATGAAGTTAGAAGACAGATAGAAGGGATGGTACAGGGGAAATTTAGAGGGAAGGAGTAGAGGAAAATTTGATTAAGATGCAGTGTATACATCTATCTATGAGATTTTCAAAAAATGCTTTAAAAGTTGCTATTCTGCATTAGTTACTCAGGTAGTATTACTGTTACACTATTTTGTGATAAAATAGGTAGATGTCATCACAACTTTGATGGTGATATATGCAGATCATTTAGGTTGTATTGCAAATACGATAACTAGGTAGGGAAGTTCCTGGACATCAGAAGCTGTGATTTGTGAATCCAGATAATGTCCCCATTGATACAGTGTTATAGTTAAGCAGTTCTATTTTGAGAAAGTTGTGAACACTTAGCTGAAGTGGTTGAAAGTTAGTAGAAAACACGTTTAGAATTGTTTTAAAGATGGCTTTTAGTAGTATCATGACACCAAGTATACCAGCTTATGTTTGCTTCCTGCCTTCGACTGCAGAGGCCATGTAGACAAATCACACTGTGAGAGTTGTGCTACAGCTGGGAAGATCCAGGGGATGGCCAAGGATAATGTGGAGAACTGGGGACCACATATGGAATATGTGTCAGATGAACTGACCCCCTTCTGACTCATCCACGGTGGAGATCATTCACGTATTTTACCCATAGGTTCTCAGTTATCCTTTGTAAAAGCAGGTAGATAAAGCAGAAATATGTTGAGATGTTCATTAAAGATTAAGAGATAAGAATTTGCGTTTTCCATAGAGAAATCAATAAATATCAGTAACAGGGAAAACACAAATGATTTTCCATTGTTAGAGGTGAATATAGATGAAAATGTTCGTGAAATACTTTATAAGCCCCTTTAAATGCAGATCATCGAAAGTCAGAATATGTGATAGATGACCACACGTTGAGCTCAAAGACATGAAACTATGTTTTAGACTCTTTCTAAAGGAATAAATCAACTTAATTTTAAAAACTTTTTGAATGTTTGAGTCACAGATAGTGGTCATGACTAATGTTTGAGTCACAGATAGTGGTCATGACTAATTAATACCAGCAATGATTGTCCATTATGGTGCATTAAGGATGGATTACATGCAACAACCTACCTACTGATGAAACTTTGCTCTCTAAGATTTAGGCTCTAGTTTGGGATGTGACACAACACAGAACACTGTTGAGGGACTAAAACTCCTCGTGAACAGGAGGTAGTATGTTCCCATCACATAAGAGTTGTGGGTGTTTAGAAATATGGAGCTACAATTTAGACAATTCTCAAGAACCTAGGCAGATCTAGCTAGCATGAGAGCTAGGGTCAAATGCACGCCTAGAGTAAGATGAACACTCTTACCTGTAGTGGAATGTTTTAAGCCTGTTTTTAAAACTCAGTAATTGAAATGCAGCTCTACAGTCAAGGAGGAATTAAAATATTGTTAATATGCATTGGAGGTGTGCACCAAAATTCCACTGAGCAGCATATGTTTCTAAAATCAGTATTGCTTATATGATCCCTCACAATCTATTCTTAGACATATACCTGTGTGCTTCAGCATATTCTTCCAAAATGGGAAATCATGCAGTTTTTTATAACTAAAAATATGCCAAGATACATTTCTAACTTGTAATGACCTCTTTTAAGGCAATTATATTGCTATTTTTTCCTACTGGCTTGCAAAACGGATCATAGATTTATACTTAAGAATGATCTAATTATGCCTTGTCATGAAGAAACAGAACTGAACTTTCACGTAGAATGATTATTCTAAAGACCTGCCATTACTTTTCACCCCAGACATTCACCTGTGAAATCCAATACACAAAGGAGATTAAGTTGATTACTCCCTCTGATTTGGAAATATTTCACTTGGTATTTTCCTAGGAACATGTATGCCTGTATCTGTCTGTGTAGCTACATTATAAGTGTTTCTCAAAAGTATACATAGTTACAGAATATATATATATATATATTCTCTTTAAACAGGAGGGATTTGGGAATTGAAGATTAAATTGTGGTGTGGTAGGAGACTAGAGAAGGAATTAAGGAATGAGGAATGACTGGCAATCTCGTGAGATATCATTGATATCATTGAGAGGTGAGGCTTTCCTTTGAAATGGAAACAACAGCTTTACAGACTCAGGAAACATGTAGGGAATAAATATACTCCATATGATAGTTTCCAGAGGCTGTGAAAGAGAAACATATGTAAAGAAAGAAACACAGCTATTGGTAAACTGTGCAAGTGAAACATTACTATCTATGACTACACAGAAACATGCCATCATGTTTCATGGGTGACCACAGGTCGCTATGGCTCTCATCATGTCTCACAAGGGACAAAAGCTTGCTATGATCCTCACCATGTCTCACAAGGGACAAAAGCTTGCTATGATCCTCATCATGTCTCACAGGTATCCACGGGTCACTATGGTTCTCTTCCCCTATAAGGTTAGTTGTCCTAGATAAAACGATGGCTTTCCTCAAAATACAATTTAATATGTTTTTATTACAGGGTATTTTACTGACATTCTAGAGAACTGGAAGTTAAATCTTATGTTTTGAATTGTATTTTTCTAACTACTAATAATGTCGATCACCTTTCCAGGGATTTGTTAGTTATCTATATGTTCTATAAAGAAATACTTGTTTAATTTTTTGCCTATTTTATTTAGGTGAAATAAAAGGTCCTCCCCTCTCAGTAACATTGTCGTGGTCACACTTGGGTTTACTTCTGAGTGGTCTCCAAACCCATTCAAAAAAAAATAAGTAACATTAGCAAGAGGATGGAACCCTTGAAACTCTTAAATATCACTGATGGGAATGTAAAATGTTGTTACCTCTAAAAAAATATTTTGTCAAGTTACAGTTACATTGGTGCATCAAATGTTAGAAAATAATAGTCTGCACACAAAATAAGCATTTTCCATAACAGCCCTACACACACACACACACACACACACACACA
>LOJH01056031.1:0-11772 GCA_001685095.1 Ellobius talpinus | reverse complement strand
CATTTTCAAAAGCCAGAGACAACAGTGCAACTGGTTGCAGCACGAATAATACTGTGCAGCTTCAGCCTTCTGCCTTGTTGCCAGTCAAATACTGACAAATATGCTTTGCTTGAGAAACCAAAAGTGATCAAATCAACTCCATATACAGAGCAAGGAGCCAAGAATTCACAAGCAGGGAACACAAACTGAAAACTGCGCAAGTTGCTGTGCAGCAGGGAATGTGGCAGTGGTGGGAGGAAATGTGCCTCAGTCCACTTAGCTCCGCTGTGGTGGCGGTTTTACAAAAAATACCACATAGTAGGTGAAAGCAAGCCAGGCAGGCAGGAGTCGGAGACCTTCTGGACCATGGACCGTTTGGGCCTTTTGGACTGGCCCACCTGGTAGGTGTGGAATTGGGATAAACTTGGGGTGCCAGATGAAGATGGATGCTAAAAAGAAATCCCTCACTAGCTCAGAATAAAGGGTTATTTATTTAGGGATAGACTCACAAATCACAGTCCTCTGCTTGAACGGGAATCCAGCAACCAAATCCAGCAGCCAGAAGAGAGGAGAGCATGCACTTTACATTGGCATTTATAGTATGAGGCCACGCCCAGGTGGGTGGGTAACTTAAAGGCTACTGGCTGAAAAGCCTCAACCAGAAATATAACACCTGGGTGCCTTTTGTTGAAATATAACTTAATCAGGCCAAATTTATCATCATCATTGAAAATTCAATTGAAGTAAATTCAAAATATTCTTGGTGGCCACCAGAATATGTCTCATCCTGATCAAGGGCTATGACTTAAGGGTGGATGGTGATGATTCATTTGAAGTGTATTTCTATGTTACATTATAGCCAGGGAATTTGACTGCAGCCAACCCATTTTATGGTTGTCTCTAGATGAAAGCTAACAGATAACCTCTTGAGCTATTCACTGAAAAGGCCATGCCTTGCTAATGGGAAATTGTCACATTTCATTAGTTCTTTAACTCTAAAATTCTTCCACTTCCAGGTATAAGACACAGTGTTCAATGTTTTTTTTTAACTGTTCAAGCTATATTCCCTAAGACATGTAGTGTCCCCGGGCTTACTGAGGTGGGAATGTAATTGTATGACATAGAAAAGAAGTACTATGTTAAAGTTAACAAGACTAGGGAGATTTTAGCTATCCTTTAGTAGTATATAACTTCATTTTAAGGTAAATAGAATTACAAAACCAAAGCTTATAGTCATGGTTACACTAATTTGATTATTATACTGGAATGTTTTATTTTTCTAGAACCCCCTCTGCTCTTTATGTATGCCATTTCATGTGTTGTGACACAACCCAATTTCATATTACTTACATCAGACAACTGAGATATTCCATATGGCTTAAGGTCAAATGCTTCTATATATCATTTCCCAAGGAGCTTTATTCTTCATAGTTATAATAAATATACATGATGTTATTACAAGATGGAAATTTGTTATTCCTCAAAATAATTTTACTTGTTAAGAGAAAGATTTAGGGAATAAATATTTGTGTGTGTGAGAGAGAAAGAAAGGCAGAGAGATACAGAGGTGTAGAGATAGTCAGAGAGATGGACGAAGAAAGAGATGGAGGTTGAGAGATATTTAAAGGTATCATTTCTGGGATTTCCCACTTTTCTCCAAGTTAGTGTTTCATAGAAATTTTATGACTTTCCTAAATACAATAACTTTCTCTTCTCTTTCACCAAAAGTCACCTATCCTTTGTCATTTTTGGTTCAGTTCCACAATTTGGAAAACTTTTATAATTTTGAAAGCATATTAGACATTGTGCATAGTCCTAGATAGACAAAGGAATTAACAAAACTTAGACAGACACCATAATCTGGGCAAGAAACACATTTCAATAGTGCACTTTGAGGTACTGCAGTATGGATTAATGCACATACAATCATGGGGAAATAAAGTTCTTGAAGTAGTAATTCTTCATTTTGATATATGGATAAAAGTTAAATGGATAAGACTTTGAGAGGCATCATTTTTTTGATAATGGTTTTAACTTTCATTTTATCTGTTTCAGGTTCATTGTCTTACACTAGCCCAGACCTAGGTCAATGTTATCTCAGATTATTCATTACAGCAACCTCTGAACTAGTCTTCATGGGTTTTTTGTGTGTGTTCTAATTGCTATCTACTTCTTCTATCCATCCTCTACCCCACTAACAAATTAATCTTCATAAAGTACTTTTTGGAGAAAATGGTTTAATCCTAATCTCTTCCAGTGCTGAAATATTTATTCAGTCTGTGACCACTCCCAGCATAATATTTAGAGCAGTTCACCTAGCATTCACTTCTATCTACTATTCACTTCATGACTGCATCAGTCTTGTGTCCTAACAATTATAATGTATAAACAAGTTGATAACTTATTCCTGTTAAACCCCAGGCTTCCAGAGTTTGGTTCTTAATGAATACCTATATCTAATTCCCAGGAAGCTATAGATGTTTTTCTTCCTTCAAGTATTAGCCACATTTTAATATCATCTGTAAATCATGTGTTGCACTGCAAGTCACTACAATCACTGCTTTCTCCAACAGATCCAAATCCTTTAGCATTTAGCATATGTCATATTCTATTGCAACTACTAATCATACCCAGTTTTAGTTTCACTTATTGACCAATCATCCACATAAGTATAGGGATTATCTCTTGTGACCTTTACTATCTCCAGAGTCTAAATGACTCATTTACATAATGATGTGAATGAGTCATTCATGTTGGACATGTAAGGTAAATTTCACAGCATGCAGTGAGATCCACCCAAATGACTTTTAGAAAGTACCATGATGGAAGTTTTCTTGTGACAAAATTAATCTAAATATTTTATCCCAAATGCTTTAATGACCAGGAGAGAACATAACCATGCTACTGATAACCCAGTGTTTATTCAGCTCTCTCCTCTGTGCATTGTGAAGAGTCAATTAATTTAATTCTTAATAATAAAAATCTTACTATTAGTGTCCCCATTTTACAGATGAGAAGTCTAAAGCCCAGGGAGGGTAAGTCATTTCTACAATGTGTCACATATAGTAAGGGGTAGGCCTTCAATTTCAATTCAAGCACCCTGGATTCTGCAGTCTCTACTCTTTATTCTTACATTATATTTACTTTCAAAATCAAATTATATGTACAATTTTGGAGTGGAAAGTTCATGCTACATCTCAACTCATTTATTTTTGTTTAGAGGAACACTATAAATGAATATAAAAATGTCTGTGGTCCAGAACAGCCATATTTCTAAGAATAAGTAGTCCCTAGATAGAGTCCATCAATGACAAATTTTTACTTTTCTCTGTTTTTAATAATACAACATATATTCCAAAGGAGCAAGACTCTTTACCTTGACTTCTCTTACACGACTATTGTGAGAATTTGTCAAACAAACAAGAAATATCATCGCACACTGTCATCATTTCATATGTTTACGTTTGCAGATTCAACTTAAAGGAGATTTATGAACCTTTCAGAGGAAAGAATGGCTCTCCTACCTTTGCTCCCACAGCACTTCCCTTGCACGTTTATCAAAGTACTTATCTAGTGTCAAACTCTTATTTGAAATGAAGTTTTCACTATTTCTTAGGGTAGGTGAATTTCAGTAACAGAGAAATAAGAATACTGTGCTGTTCTACATTTGATTTTGAACCTGTTATACACTATACTTTTAAATATTTCAGAATTTTAACTGTTTTTATAACATTTGCATTTATCTCTTTTGACCCTGAGCCAAACATTAAAATAAAGCAATTGCAGAATGAAGTGATAGCTCAGCACCTGAGAGCACATGCTACTCTTCCAGGGAACCTGAGCTCAGTTGTCAGCACCTGTTAGCCTGGATTTCAACTTAGTCCTGTGTAAGATATTATAAGACTTTTTAGTTGTGAACTCAGCTCCTTATGATTCTGTGAGCTTAATTCTTCCATTCTGCTTTCTTATCTGTGTTCTAATTTCTTTTGAATCTGTTTGTCAATATTCTTATATATCTCTTGACCTTTATTGAGGTGGTACATAATATATAGCTGGCTTACCTGCCTGCCTTCATTCATTGTTTCTGTTGTATGGAAAATATCTAGTAATGATTTAGAGAGGAGATAATGGAAAGGTGGAAAGTCTTTAATAATTTTAGACAAACGGAGTGCCTGTTTCATCTCACATAGAAAAATTTGAAATTCTATCAAGTTTACCATCCTCAAATATTGGCAACCCAATTTGCATCTAATACCTAGCCTTTCCCAGTGCTATGATGGCACATTGGCAGCCACACTGGCTTTCATTTCTTAGTGATTTTTCTTTCTCCACTAAGACACATGGGGAGTTTTCATACTTTCTGGACACAGCTTGGAACCTAAATGGAAATCTTTACCTGAACATATTTTGCTGGTCTTCTGTGGTCACTAGAGGCAATCTTAGAGTCTGACATTTCTAAAAGATGCAAATCAAAAGTGGGTCATGAACTTGGTTGCACATTCCCTGCTCAGGTACAGGTTACAGCAGTCAGAAACACAGGTGCAGGTGATGCCAGCTGGAAGAATAGACCATACCAGTCAGAAAAACAGGTTGGTCAACTCAGGCAGAGTATCACTGCTGGATCAGAGCCAAAACCAGCCATCAGAACTCCATCCCCCAACTTGGGCAAACATTACATGATGAACCAGATACCACACTGGCCACCAGAACTCCAGACAGGCTGCTCATCAGCAGACCTCTTCTGCTTTCTTGGAAACTGGCACTATTCCCAGTCCCTCCTAGCTTTTTCACCACTGTGTTTCAGGCCTCAAATCATGTGTAGACTTTAACACCAAAAGTCATGGGCAGATGTCCTGCAGGCTCTAAGAGACCACAGATGCCATTCGAAATTATGATATCCTGCAAAAATTTTAATAACTGTAGATGGAGAAAACAAGATATTCCAAGACAAAGTCAAATTTAAACAATATCTAACTACAAATCCAGTCCTACAGAAGATACTAGAAAGAAAACTCCAACACAAAGAGATTAACTACACCCATGAAAACACAAAAAAATCATATCAGAAAAAATAAAAGAATGGAAGTACACACACACACAAACACACACACACATCACCACCACCACTAATAACAATATAACAGAAATTGACAACAGCTGGTAATTAAAGACAGACTAACAGAATGGATGAGAAACCATGATTCATACAGACAAAAGAAAAAAGAGAAATAATGGATCTAACAGACATTATGAATCATATGGACCTAACATATTTACACAGAATATTCCATCCAAACAAAAGAATATACCTTCTCAGTGCCTCATGAAACTTTCTCCAAAATTGATCACATACTCGGTCAGAATCCAAGTCTTAACAGATACAAGAAAATTTAAATAACCCCCTGCATGCTCTCAAGCCACTGTGAACTGAAGCTGGATTTCAACAATGATAACAACAGAAAGCTTACAAACTCATGGAAACTGAAAAACTCTCTACTGAATGACTCCTGGGTCAAGGCAGAAATACAGAAAAAAATCTTCCTAGAATTCAATGAAAATAAAGGTTCAACATACCCAAGCTTATGGGACAATGAAAGTGGTGCTAAGTGGTACTAATCTCATAGTTTTAAGTGTCTACATAAGAGAACTGGAGAGACCTCATACTAGCCACTTAACAGAATACCTGCAAGCTCTAAAACAAAAAGAAGAAAACACACCCAAGAAGAGTAAATGTCAGGAAATAATCAAACTGAGGGCTGAAATCAATAACATAGAAACAAAGAGAAGAACACCATCAATAGGACAAAGGGCAGCCTACAGAATGGGAAAGGTTTTCACCAACTCCCCATCTGACAGAGGGCTAATTTCTAAAATGTATAAAGAATTCAAGAAATTAGCCATGAAAAAAGAAAAACAATTAATGCAATTCAATAATTGGGTACAGATCTAAACAGAGAACTCTCAACAGAGGAAACTCAGATTGCTAAGAAACACTTAATGAAATATTCACCATCCTTAGTCATTAGGGAAATATTAATCAAAATGACTTTGAGATTCCATCTTATACCTGCCAGAATGACTAAGGTCAATAACAGAATTCACAGCTCATGCTGGGGAAGATATGGTACATTTACACAGTGGAGTATTATTCAGCTGTGGAAAAATGACATCATATAATTTACAGGCAAATGGATAGAACTAGGAAAATTCTATCCTGAGTGATGTAACCCAGATTATGAAAGATAAACACAATATGTACTCACACATCAGTGGATATTAACTGTAATACAAAGGATAACCAGAGTACAATCCACAGCTCTAGAGAAGCAAGGTAACAAGGAAGACCCTAAGAGAGACACATGGGAAGGGGAATTTGATGAGATTGCTTTGGTAAACTGGGGGTGAGTGGGGACATTTAAGGGGAGGGCATGGGAGCTGAGAGCATGAGGGAATGGGATGGTTGAGGGGGAAGAGAGATGAGACAGAGTAGGAGAGTAATGAAAGAGAGATCTTGATAGAGCCACCATGGAGTTAGGGAGAAACCTGGTGCTAGGGAAATTCTCAACAATCCACAAGGATGACCCCAGCTAGACTTCTAGCAATAGTGGAGAGGGTGCCTGAACTGGCCTTTTTCTGTAATCAGACTGATGAACACCCCTTCATTTAGTAACTAATGGAACCAGATGCAGGAATCCACAACCAAGCACCACTCATTCATCCTTTTATATGATGGGCTGTTATTTGTCCTCTGCCCTGGGGTAATGTACTTCAGTCCCATGGTCTAATATATTTTTGCATTTTTTTACACCTTATAGTCTTATTATTGCTTCCACTCCTTCAACACCTCCCCACATCCACACCCACTCAAATCCACAGCCTTTCTTTTTCTCTCTCTTTGGAATGCACACAGGCATCTAAAATCATCATCATCATCATAATTAGATAAAAGTAATTTTCTATGAAGAAAATTAGTAAAATAAAAACAATAAAAGCAGAACAGAATAAACCAACAAAAAGAAAAGGAACCATAGAAAAAGCTCAAGAAACAGATATAGACACAGAGACACACAGATTCACACTCACAAAAATCCTGTAAAATGTCAAAAATAGGAAACCATATATCTACACTAAAGACATAATGGAATATTTTAAAACATTTAGTAAACATAACATTTATGTATGTATATTCTGTAGTGATAATATCATGATAATTATCCTATCCATTACCTCGGATGTTTACTTGTGTTGAAGACATTCAAAATCCACTCTATTAGCACTGTGCGAAATAGTCACTGAATTGATTTTAATCATAGTGTTACTAGTCTGTTAAAGGTAACTATTCTTACATAACTGTACTCATATACAATAACCATCTTCTCTGGGTACCCTCTTCTACTCCTCCCTTTCCAGATGCTGATAACCACTCTCTCTACACTGTACTTCTCAAAAAATCTTGTAGGTAAAAGGAAATGCATGAAGTATTTGTCTTTCCATGCAAGTTCCATTTGCATTACTTAGAATTACAGAATTGCATTCTTTTGTGGCTAAATAATAGTCCATATTTTGGACACTTAGATCCAATCCATAATCATGGCTTCAATAAACATGTGACTGCCAGATTCTCCAAATCATACTCGGTGACTCATTCATATGTTTTTCATAACGGCAGACCTAATTTAGATTCTTAACAATAATCTGAGAGTTCATCTTTCTCTGCGCTTTTGCCATTTTGCCAGCAGTTCTTCTTAAAACGGATATTCTGCTAAATTGAAGAGGGATGATGTTTGGTTGTTGTTTTGATTGATCATTTGCAGTAAAACTTGAGTTGTGATGCATAATTTAATATACAGTGTAATATATAGCAAGATAAAATGAATAGTCTAGAATTTTTTAAAAAATAAAAACCTTTCCAAATTTTTCATGCCCTGTAAGTGTAGTGATTTAAATGAGAACAAGCCATCCATAGGCTTAATTGTTTTGGACGTTTGGGCCCCAGTTGGTGGTGACACTGGAGAAGTTATGGAACTTTTTTGAGGCATAGTCTTGCTAAAGAAAGTATATCAGTGAGGGTCAGCTTTCAGGGTGTATAGTCTCACCCCACTTCCACTTCTCTACTTTTTCTTTTCCTGTCTTTCTTCTGAAATGTTGCTTTCCTTCTCTTTTCTATTCCAATCATCTTGCCCTCAAATATTTTCAAATCTCAACACCATTTCCTCCTCCTTGTCCCCCCTCCCCGTTTACTTTCCCCTCCCTCCTTCTTTCTCTTTTCCTCCATTCTTTTCTTCCTCCCTCTTGCAGTTTGTCAGTTCAACTGCTTTTCCTGCTTGAGAGAGAGAGAGAGAGAGAGAGAGAGAGAGAGAGGCAGGCTCTGAGTCCTATATTTAGAGGAAACGATCGGGGAGGAAGAATGTCAGGGTAACCTTCCACTCCAGATTTCATCTGCTACTTTATATTTTTATATTCTTGGAAAAAACAAAGAAAATAAACATAAAAGCACATCTCATACAGGGAGAATTTCTTTTATTTCCTACCAAAACCATTCATTGAATCCCAATAAGACATTAATTGATCCCTGGCTCGCAAAACTATAACCTTATAAAAACTATTTGTATGCTTCTCAACTTGTATTAAATTACAAAGTTTTTTCCACTAATTTAACCAACAAAAACCAACTACAAAAACAACAACAACAAAACAACTCTAAGCATTGCTGTTCCAAGAAGTATTCTGGCAGTCAGGAGTCAAGGAATACCCCAAAGTCTCTGTAAGTATAGCAACTTACATCGCTGCTCCAGAGACCTCAAAGTAACTGCTCTGCTCAGGCAGGGGAGTGTTTCCCCAGGGACATTGTTACAGTTCTGCTCAGGTCCCTGCTAGTGTAACAACTCTGCTCAGCCCCAGTGAAAGTGTTACAATTCTGCTCTGCTCTTCTCTGTTCCAGCTCCGGGGAAAGTTGTTACTTCTGTGCTCCACTGCACTCTACTCTGATGAAAGAAGCTTTCACTCAAACCTCATTCAAGGGATTTATTGTGAGGGAAGATTCCAGGAGGGTGGCTGCTTCTGCCAGGGTGGAAAAGGACAGCAGCAAACTGAATAGGAACAAGGCTTATATAGGGCTTCTTAAGGGCAGGTTTCTTTTTTTTTCCCCTGGGTCGGATTTTCAGGGTGGTAACTGGTCGTATTTCAACTCTAGAGCTTGAACAAGCTGAGAGATTGGATGTATTTCATGCTCAGGTATTGGTTGGTTTCATACTCAGAGATTTGTTGGTTTTCCTGCTCAGGGACTGGTTGGTTTTTGGCTGAGTTACTCAGAGTTAGGGTGTGTTTCTTTAACTGACCCTTTTTAGCCTTTTGTCTCTGGTTTCAGGACCAGGGTGTGTTTCTTTCATTGGCTTTGGATTTAGGCCCAGGGTGTGTTTTTTTGGCCGGCCTTTTACCCTACAACATCAAAAAAAAATCACTGAGTCATTCTTTTGCCCCTATAATCTTAAGGTATTTTCTTATGTAACTGTTCTTAAAAATTTTAATATCCACATATTCTAGGTTTATTTGTCACAATGCAGTTATACTGTTAGAGTTTAATATTTAGATAGCATCTATATTTGGGTATTGCAAAATTAAAAGTCTTATGACATTTTAAGTATTTTGTGTGTATCTAGTTATTTCCTTAGTAGATTTATGGAGGCTAGCAAGATGGTTCACTGAATTATGGTACTTGCTGCCAAGTGTGATGTCCTGAGTTTAACCCCTGGTACCTACATAGAAGGAAAGCATGGACAAGTTATTTTTTTTCTGACCTCCACATTTACACCACGTCACATGTGAGTCCCCTAAGTGTGTGCATATGTGTGTGTGCATGTATGCACACACACGCACACACACCAGCTCAATAAATAGAATTTTTAAAGTAAAAAATTTATTTAAAGTGGAATTTGGAGATAAAGGATCCAAATTACTTCTTTTTGATCTTTTTCCAAAAAAAGATTACTCAAAAAAATTAAAATTTTATTGTAAGACAATACAACATAAAAAATTTAAAAAATATTAAAAAAAAGAAATGAAAGTATTTCCATCATTCACCTGTTAGAGGACATCATGTTGTTTAGTGAACAATTTCCATGCTCTTTTTTAATATTATCTAATGCTGTTCACTGATGATAACTGCTTGAAATTCACTAGCAGGTGATACAAATACTTTTTCCTCATTTATTATGTTCATCAGTTGATGATCAAATATATTTTGAGAATACTTTGTCTTAACAATATTGAATGTGTCCATACTTTTTATACATACATATTAAATATTTTCTTGATTTCTGATTAAATTAAAAATATTTCTAATTATTTAAGAATTTTTATATATAATGTGTTTCAATCAGATTCTTTTTACTTATGAAGGCCAATTTCTATAGCCAACTATTATTGGATTATTTCTTTCTACTGGAACGCAGCTGATTACCAGGGGCTAAACTGTTGGAACAATCTGCCTCTCCCTTTCCTAGATGCTAACAGTTAATAACAGCTCCACAGGTAGGGGTGGAACTTCATGTCCAATGCTGTTCTGATTCACAGCCCATTTTATTTTGATTGGCTTAAAACTTTTTATATAATATATGTTGATCTTATTCTTACTCCTCCCTCAAATCCTCCCATATCCTCTCCATCTCCCTACATGCCTATTATTTTTCTTATTTTTGAGAGTTTCATATATATCTTTTAAATTTTTATTTATTTTCCCATACAATATATTTCAATAATGTTTTATGCTTCTCCACCACCTCCCAGTCTTCCCCTCCCATCTACTCACCAACTCCATGGTCTTTTTCCCTCACAAAAAAATCAGGAGAAAAAAACGAGAAATGAAAGCCAGTAGATGAAGAAAACAGGTTAAGAATCAGTAAGACAGAAACACCCAAATAAAATAAAACAAAGCAAAATTCACACACAAAAAATTTGAAATTCATTTCTGGTTCACCAACTACTCCTGGGCATCAGGCCTCCCCTGGGTTTGGTTGATATACTCATTGACACTCATTGGCAAACACTGATTTTACCTCTCCCAGAAGGTATCAGTTGCATGTAGCTTCTTGGTAAGAGGTGGGACTTTGTGTCCACTTACCCTTTTCTAGAACTGGGATTTTTTCTGATTTGAATCTGTGAAGATTTTGTGTGTTTTGTCATTGTCTATGTAAGTTCATAAGTGTACCAGTTCTGTTGTGTATGGAAGCCCCTGTTTCTTTGGATTCATCCACCATCTCTGTCACTAAAACCATTCCACCTCCTCTTCTACCTAGTTCCCTGAGCCAAGCTCGAGAGGAGGGCTTTGATAAAGACATCCCACTTAGGGTTAAGTGCTCCAAATTATCTCACTAGCCACATACTGTCCACTTGTGGATATTTTTGTTAATCCGTGAACTGCAGTAAGAAACTTCTCTGGTGAAGGTTATTATTCTCTCATCTCTAGGTATAATGTGCCTATTATGTCATTTGTTTTCTTGACTTCATTTTTGTTTTCTTTTTTTCTAAGTCTCTTCGGGTACTCTGGATACTGATCCCCTTTCAGATATATAACTGACACAGCTTCTCTCCAACTCTGAGGGCTGTCTCTCCATTCAATCAATTGTTTCCTTAGCTATACAAAGGGTTTCAATTTCATGAGGTCTCTGTTGTCCATTATTGATATTAATTCTTTGGCAAATGGAATCTTATTCAGAAACTCTTTTCTTTTTTTATTTTTTTGCTGTTGTTTTTTTTTTATTCAAAAGGTCATCTATTTGAGGGGAAAAACTTACA
>LOJH01056030.1:0-10328 GCA_001685095.1 Ellobius talpinus | reverse complement strand
CTACCTACCTACCTACCTACCTACCTACCTACCTATCTATCATCCTGACCACAGTTTCCCCTCCCTCATCTCCTCTCAGACCCTCGCCCTCCGCTGCACCCCCATTTACTCTTCCTTCTCTCTCTTCCAAAAAGAGCGGGCCTCCCATGGATATCACCCAGGCATGGCATATCAAGTTGCAGTAAGACTAGACACCTCCTCTCCTATTAAGGCTGGACTAGGCAATTCAGTAGGAGGAACAGGTCCCCAAAGCAGGTATTAGACAGCCCTTGCTCCCAGTGTTAGGAGTCTCACAAGAAGACCAAGCTGCACAACTGTCACATAGATGCAAAGGGCCTAGTTCAGTCCCACGCAGGCTCCCTGGTTGTTGGTTCAGTCTTTGTGAACTCCTGTGAGCCCAGGTTAGTTGATTCTGTGGGTTTTCTTGTGATGTCCTTGATCCATCTGGCTCCTACAATCCTTTTCCTTTCTCTTCAGCAGGATTCTCCGAGCTTGGCCTAATGTTTGGCTATGGGTCCACATCTGTTTCTGCTGGTTGCTGGATGAAGCCTCTGATGACTATTGGGCTTGGCACCAATCTATGAGTAGAGAAGAATATTGTTAGGCATTGCTACATTGACATATTTTCCCTCCAGTAGTGTTTGGTTCTGTCCTAGGTCTCTGGGCCATCCAGCCTCTGGGTCTTGGTGCTCCAGGCAGTATCAGGGCTCACTTCAATGGCATGGGTCTCAGACTGGACCAGTCATTGGTTGGCTACTGCCACAATCTTTGTGTCACCTTTACCCCAGCATGTTCCATAGGCAGAACAGACTAGGTTAAAGGTTATGTGGCTGGTAGATTTGCCTAGTCACAGGAAGTGACCAGTTCAGGCTATGCATCCCTTTTTGCTAGCAGTCTTAGCTGGGGTCACCCTTGTAGATTTCTGGGAGTTTCTCTTGCACCAGGTTTCTACCTTATGCTGAAATGACCCCTTTTCTGGTTAGATCTTTCAGTACTCTCCCCCCACCTAGTCCCTCATGTTCCCATCCCCACTTGCCCCCAGTATATTTTTAAAGAAAGGCAGGTGGGCTGTTTGCTGCAACCCACTGCCAGCAGCCCTCCAGCACTCGCTGAGCCAGGCATCAGCTACAGGTCTGTGGTATGTAGTTTGAACAGAGAAGTCTTCTGATCCTGGGGACAGAGCTGTGGGTCATGGCCCGATGGATGGAGAGATTATTAAACACATCTTTTTGAACACTTTGGGTTTATTTTTGCTCCACAGGATGCACCGCATGCTCAGCCTCCATCAAAGCCTATTCGCAGGAAATTCAGAACTGAAAATCAAACTACAGAAAGCCAAGAGCCTGCTGCTGCTGTTGGAGGGGCAGCTTCTGCAACAATGGTGAAGCCCCATCCAACAGCACAAAAGTAAGTGGTGCAGAAGAGTGAAACGATGGCGGGGAACTCTCTCTTCCGTCTGCATGCATATGTATTTGTTAATGTCTTTGCATTTATTTTCCTGCTCACAGCGTTTTCTGGCTGTCATAGTCGTCTCTGCCACAGTGATGGCTACTGTGATGGTGGTGGCATTAAAGAGTCCCAATCTGACAGGATACTTTATAATCCAGAGGATTTAGCCTGACCCAAAGGAGCAGGCAAACCCTAGACTAGTGTTCGGTTTGGTTTCCTGTCCTTCTTCTCTCTTTTCATTTTTTTCCCTCTTTTGCGTTGGTTCAGATTTTGCTATGAAGGAGACAATATGGTAATGGCAATATTTCTTGCCTTATCTCATAGACCCAACTTTCAGCAGAAGTGGGGTATGATTTAAAAATCATGTCAAGTTCCTGATATTGGTCACCTCAGTACCGGATGGCACAGGCTGATCCTCTGTAATGCATGCTTTACCATCTGGAACACATACTGGAGGGCTTGAGACACCATGGACAGGACCGAGGTTAGAGATAATGGTGTTCTTAACAAACCTCTCTTACCTAGAACACTGTCTTTGAGAAGACTGTTACTTGACTCAGTCTTTCTCTAGTGACATTAAGTGAGACATTGAGGGCAAAATCCTGCTGTTGTCACTTGACTTGAAGTAAGCCTCGCTGGCCAGTATCACTAATACTTGAGTTCCCTTGTGATATTTCTGTAGAGACCCTTCAGGTCTCAGGGACTCTGTAGCTTTCCTTCTGCTACACTGTTGCGGAAAGAACAGCAACAGGTTCTGTGGGTGATGTCAACAGCTTGTATAGAAGCTGGGTCCCATTTGGATTCTTTGTATCCTTTAGAGGACTTTTCTTTCCCCAAAGAGATAGTTCCCTGAAGGCATCAGCTGGGACAGAAAGTGGTTTTCTGCATCATTTTCACCTTCCTAACCTGTGGGATAGATTTCTTTCAGGCACAAAGATGGCTAATTTTTTTCCTCCTTAATTTCAGCTTCGTGTTAATTCTAGTCAGTCAGTGGTGGTCGCACTGCCCTCCAAAGTAGATGACAGGGCATCCAGTGAATTTCACACAGAGCACTGTTGCTTTTCATTTTTGGGTTTTGGAATCAGTTCTGATGAAATATAATTTGCATAGCATATACTTCAGTGTCTTTTAGTATATTCACAAAGCCATGTGATTATTCCCACAGTACAGTTTTGGAACATCTTTTGTTATCTCCAAAGGAATCCCCATGCCCAGTGGAAGTTATTCCCCACTTTCCCTTTCCTTCCCAGCTCTTGGAAACTTCTAATTTACTCTCTGTCTCTGCTTGGCTTATATTCTACAAAGATATAGTCATGTATCGTGTGGTCCTTTGTGCTTGGCTACCTTTTACATTTTTAGTGTTTATAAGGTTCATCTATGTTATAGTATGAATTAGAGCCCTATATTTTAATATAGAATACTATTCTGCTCTATTAATATTTCACATGATATTCAGTGATTCATCAGATTTTTGGGTTATTTGAACTTTTTGCATATAAAGAATAATACTGAAGAATTATCTGTGTTCATGTTTCTGTGTGGGCTTTGTTTTTGTTTCTCTTGGGAAACAAAACATGGGAATACACATATGGGTAAAATTGAACTTGCATGGTGATGCTATGTTTAACACATTGAGGAAGTGCCAAATTGTTTTTTTAACAATGAGCACTCTATTTTACATCTCCAACAATGTAGCAGGGTTCTAGTTCTCTATTTCTTCATCGGTACTTACCTAGTATTAAATAATACTATGGATTACATAGTAGTTATGTAGTAATAACAATTACATAGTAATATATAAAATATTTTTTATTTTTTGAGATTATATATGATTACATCATTCCTCCTCTTCCTTTTCTCCCTCCAAACTTTTTTATATACCCCCTTGTTCTTTTTCAAATTCATGACCTGTTTTTTCCTTAATTGCTATTACACATATATAGCATTCCTAAATATATAAATAGAACATATTCAGTTTGTATTATGTTACTTGTATGTATATGTTTTCAGAGCTAGCCATTTGGTATTGGATAATCAATTGGTGTGCTCTTCCCTAGGAAGACTGTTGCTCTTTCTCTTAGCATTTCTTAATGTTCCTTATGTAGGGTTGAGGCCTTGTGATCTTTTACTTGTCCATGTTAGCATGTCTATTAATATCATCTTTTCTCAGGTCATGTTTAGACAGTCATATATCCTACCTAGTTACTGTAATGTGGTATCTCATTGTGGTTTTGATTTGCATTTCCTTAGTGATTAAGAGTGTTGAGCATCTTTTCTTGTGCTTATTGGCCATTTGAATGCACTTTTGGATAAATATCTATTCATTATTTGCCTACTTAAAAGTGAGTTATGGCTTCTTTATGTGGTCTGAATACAGCTCCCATGTTAGATATATGATTTTCAAATATTTTCTCCTGTTCTGTTGGTTGTGTTTTCACTTTCTTTGTTGGTGTAGTTTGAAGTGCCAAGTTTAAATTGTGTGTGTGTTGTGTGTGTGTTTGTGTTTGAGACAGGATCTCAATGTGTTGTCCTAAATGACCTGTAACTTGATTTGTAAACCATGCTGACCTTGAACTCACAAAGCTCCACCTGCCTCTGCCTCCTGAGTTCTATGATTGAAGGTGTGCACCTCCAAGTCTAGGCTGTCACTTATATTTTTAGTGTCATATTAAAAAAACATTGCCTACTCCAAGTTCACAAAGATTGTTTACTTCTGAAAGTCTTGTCACTTCATAACTGATGTTGACATTTATGGTCTATTTTGAGCTCATTTTGTATATCATGTGAAGATGGGGTTCAACTTCATTCTTTGACATGGCGATTATATAGTTTATGTTTATTGGAATGATATTTTTTACTTTTCATTTGTTCTGTGAATGTCCTTCAGCATATTACTCTGAGGCTAGTGAGGTGACCCTGTAACATTTAGCTGAGAGACTAATGCCAGATCACAGTGTGAATAGTCAGGGCCTACACTTTCACACAAGAGTATTTTATATGGCTTCTTCTTTTAGTTCCAAGACTAGTTTATTTTGACATGGTATTAAGGAATTTAGCATTTATAATTTTTCAAGGCCAGGAGCAAAAGGTAGAAAATACAAAATGTTTGGCCTACAGTTCTTTCCCAGCCAGAGTTCTGAAAAAGATAGATGTAAGCTCAGATTCCCTTAGATATGCGTTGTATAGAGTTGTTACCCCCTCCTCCACTTCTCTCTCATTTACAGTGTTAGTTGCTATGTACTGTCTTTGGGAAAAATGAGAAAAAGAGTCACAATCATTTTCTGTAAGCCTTAATTCTCCAACAGAACCCTGAGAAAGGCTAAAAATAAAGTAGACTAGCTGTTAAACTGTCATCAGCTTTTATAGAAGTTAACATCAAAAATGAACTATTGCCAGAAACAAATTCAGCTTTTGGTATTGCTACTGTCCACACAAAGAAATGAGTAAGTTTGGCTAAGTAAATTGCTGAGTCCAGATTATGTGCAATAAACATTTTATAATGTGTCGCCATTAATAATGACAGACGTAAATTTGGCTTAGAAACAGTTCTGCTTAGTTGTCTCGTTGCTGCATCTTTCCTGTCTTTTAAAGATGAACCTTTGGAAAATAGGATTATTCATGCCTCGTGGAGACAGAGGATCCCATAGGACAGTACCATGGCTCTGTGCCAGCCTCTGTAACCTCTACTCTTTCCTATAACTCCAGAGTGTTCTGGCAGCTAGCATAGACTGCTTACCTGCATGATGTTATCAATGTGACTGTATTTTTTTCTTTCCTCATGCTTGATGTATTGGGATTGTCTGTGGGATTAATGACTTGAATCCCTGGTAGGAGACTTCCATTTCCAACTGCAGAAAAGACAATACAGGTTTGGGACTTAGAAGGTGCACCCAGTTTCCTTGGGAGAAATCAAGGCCTGGGGAATGGTTAAGAAGATTTGTCCTTTTCTTAAAGGAGGATCTCATGTAATCATGGCTGGTTGTCTGTGTATCTGAGGTTGATGAACTCCTGATTTGTTTTCGTCACCCAAATGTTGGGATGGTAGGTGAAAGCCACAATATCCAATCTAATGTTTTTCTCATTTAGAGAATTCCATTGATATTCTTTTTTTGGAGAGGACTTTTTTGAGATAGGATATCACACTGTAGCCCAGGCTGACTCAGAACTTACCATATAGCCTAGGGTGGCCTCAAACTCATGAAAATCCTCTTGACTCGGCCTTCTGAGTACTGGTATCATAGACATGAGCAAGTATGCCTATCTTATGTCCTTTAAAACATAATAAAAATATTATAAGCATGCTTGAGATTCTCAAAGAATGAATAAAAATACATTTTTCAAAATTTGGGTTTGATAGTTGAACAGAAGGATAGGACTGCTCTGTCCTGGAAGCTAGCCATATTGTCTTCCTGTCCTGGATTTCTTTGGAATTTGCCTTTGTCCATATGGCCAATGGCAACTTGTAATCAACATATTTATATTTCAGGTCACAAGAAAAAGGGGGAAAGAACAAATGGGAAAAAGCAGCTTATTGCTAAGATCTTTCTGGTCTTACTGGCTCAAAACTTAGTCACATGTTCTCACTCACCTACCAAGGCAGCAGAGAAATATAATTTATAGTTAGGTGATGTGATGCTTAGTTTTCACCTATCATCTTGACACAACCTAGAATCACCTAGGAAGAGGGTCTTAAGTAGGGAACTGTGTGGATCAGGTTGGCCTATAGAAACATGTGTGAGGGAGCTGTCTTTATTTTTAATCTATATAAGATCCAGCCCACCATGACTGCCATCATCACCTACACCTGGGGTCCTGAGAACATAAGTAGTAGGTGTGTACGCATTCATTTCTCTTTGCTCTTGACTATGGGTATGATATGGCTATGGTGCTTTGAGTTGCTGCCACTGTGGCTTCTCTGCTATGATAGACTATAACCTGGAATTGTAAGCCAATCAACCCCTTTCTTATCTCTGTTGCTTTTGTCACAGTATTCTATCACAGCAGTAGTACGAAACAATGAAAGTAGGGAAGGTAGCCATATGTCCAGCCCAAATAGAAGTTTATACAATACTAAACACAAGCAGGCATAAGGATAGATTTTGGGGCTCAGGATGTAGCTCAGTGGTAGAGAGCTTGCCTAGCATGCACATGGCCCTGAGTTCAATCCCCAACACCATCAAAAAACTGTTTTGAGAGGTACTCTGCTACAAAATTTTGTGTTGATAGTGCTGCACAGTGCTTTTGCTCCACATCAGCAGATAGTGTAACACACAATTGAATGAAACAAGGTTATCTGCTGAACACTTAGTCATACATCTTCCTCTTTTGAAACAGGCAAGGTGTAGCTCAGATTTGAACATGGGGTAAAAGGATTAGGGGAATTTGTAGGTGAAAACTTCAGAAGCAATTAAGAGGCAAGAAAAACACCTTCCATGACTGTTAACAGTTGCCCTAGGCATAATGTTGTGTCTGATTTGGGACCTAATCTTGGCTTTACTTAGAACTCTTGTGGTTGCAAATTCGGGGGGGGGGAGACTTAGAATATCTTAGCACATTCTTTCTTGAGCCACGAAGAACTTTAAGGAACCATATTCCTTGTGAAGATGTAGGGGTGGTTTGTAGAAAATAGTGACAGGAATGGATCGTAAAAGGGGACTGCAGACCTTTGAGCTCCTGAAATTTTTCTAGTCTTCTAAAGGGTTTTTGTTACTTTTCTCAACAAGGCATCTACCCATATAGGTGGAGGGAGGTGATGGAGACAGTTCTTGGAGAAGGAGATGCTCTTCTAAGCCAACTCACATAGTATAGTGGTAGTTTAAGGATGGAGAGGCATCTAGTACTGATTGACTTCTTGCTGTGAACTATATAGATTCACAGAAACTAACAAAATATAATACCAAGTAAGCTTGTTTACCTTTCATGTAGTTTATCCCAGTGATTACGTTTAACCTAACTATAGTCAGGATAATTCTATACCATTTTATTTCGTGTTGTCATATTGTATAGATTTGTGTAGTGATCACTATAATCAACATACTGGCGTCACAACTACCTTCTATTCTCTAACATTCATAGCCCCTAGCAAACACTTGTCTAATTTTCCATTCCTATAATTTTTTTCACTCCAAGCATGCTACATAAGTGGAATCATGTAGCACATGACCTTTTGGATTTGATGGGTTTTTTCTCTCAGCATACATTTAGCATATAATACAAAAAACTCACAGTCCAGGACACTTATTCTAAAAAAGGAAAGCTTGCATCCCTTAATATCCATCTAAGTGGACAGATGTGTATGTCATTCAACACTACAAAGCAGCATCCTGTGGTATGGATATAACAATTTGCTTAGACATTCTCTTAGTAAGTAATATTTTGACTGTATATAGTTGTTGAAGATCACAAATAAAGTTGCTGTAAGCATCTCTGCACAGGTTTTTATTTGTATATCTATTTTTCTTTCTTTGCGATGAGCATCCTGAACTGTGATTTTTGAGATTGTCTGCTAAGCATTTGTGTAGTTTGAAAAGAAACTACTAAGTTATCTTTCAGAATGCAGTACCATGTCACAGTCTCACCAGCAATGTATGAGACACTGAGTTTCTCCATGTCCTTGCAAGTGTTTGGTGTTCCTTTTTTAATTTTAGTGGGTATGTAACTGTGTCACTGTGATCTTAGTTTGTATTTCTCTAAAGGCTAGTGATGTTGAAAGCTTTTCCTCTGTGTATTTGGCACCGCATACCCTCTTTGGTGACAAATCTCTTCCTATCCTTTGGTGATTTTCTAATTCTTTTTTAAAACTGCTGAATTTTGATTTTCTTCTTTTTTAAAGGAAAGAAGGGTTCATGTTGACTCATGGTTTGAAGAGCTACAGTGTAACATGGCAGGGGAGGCACAGTGGCAAGCACATAAGGCTGCTGCTGGTATTGGCATTGGCAGATATGCAGTCACGAAGCAGAGAGACAAATGCTAGTGCTCTGAGTTTTGAGAACTTTCTGTGTTCTGAATACAAATCCATTGTTAGATTTGTTGTTTTTGCAGATCTTGTCCCACTCTGAAACGTGTCCTCTTTACAGGCCATGTGTTTTTCTATTTCTACTTTTTTGGTTGTGTTCTTTTGGTTGTTGATATTCAGTGTAATCTTTGTACATATATTGAATATTATCCTGGAACATTTATTGTCTTACCAGAAGTGTTAGTAATTAATGTTCTTTCAAGTAGAAAGACAGTCTTGAGTTTCTATACTTCAACAATAGTTCTGTGTTCCTGCAGGGAGGAAGGAGTGAGTTTTATTTCATCTCAATTTATTAAAAACCCACAACTGAAGTAAATTTGATTTCAAGGTTCAACAGCTTTAGAACCTCAGATAGTACTTGCTCAGAAGTAGATGCTATTCAAGATGTTACCAGAATAGCAAGATCTATAGATATGCCATTGAAACCGAATCTATGTACTTTAACAAATGTCTGAATATCACATATCTCAAAGTAAAATAGAAAGTCTTCTAGACTGTTACTGCTTTTGGAAAAAGCACTAAAATTGGATAGAGGCACAGTTTTTATCTAATAGACATTTAAATTTGTTATAAAGCAAAGGAATGATTCATGTATCAAAATTTAGGCATTCTCATGCTATGTATATATGTTATATTGGTTTTATTTTCAAAATTGTACTTTGTATTCTTAGTTTACTTTTATTGTATTCTTGCATATATTATTCATTCAGTAAAGGACTTATGAATTTAAAACTTTATATGTGGAACCTCGATAACTCTCCCTCCTTCTCTTTTTCATACACACACACAAACACACACACCCAGACCCAGCACACACTCACACACATGTATGTGCAACCTTAGAATAAAAAAGGGGACATTTGTGAAGAGGATGGGACCTAGTGGGAGAGGAAGCAGGACAGGAAAGGGTGTTGAATAATGACCATTGGCCAAAGTGCATGATGCATTTGAATGAAAATGTCATTGTGAAAGAAACCTTTCACTTTGCACAATGAATACATGCTAATGAAATTATTTTTTAAGAAGTAGGGGAGATGGCTCAGTAGGTAAAGCACTTGGCTTTACCAGAGTTTGAATCCCATAATTACAACTGTAAATGCAATCTGTTTATTAAAAAGAACAGACCTCTGAAGCTTCATTTTTGTTTCTATATGGCTGAAACAAATAGCCTTTAAACTTATTGCAGAAGGGACTGTGTGTTCTACAGATTAGCAGGGTGACTAGCATAGTGTACCCCTCCAGGAAATAGTCATCATATGTGTATGGTTGATCTGGACTAGAACCCATTTACCAGTGATTGAAAATATAGTTGTTTTTCTAGGAGTGTATGAATCACCTTTTTTGTTGTGTTTCTTTATTTGGTAATAATATTTTTTAAGTTATACTTGTGATGACCATGTTGATTTATCAGTCCCACCATGGACAGTTTCAGAAGATTAAGAGGGTACTAAGAAGAATTATGGCCAAACAGGGTAAGCAGAGACTTTAATAGGCCCAAGTGCAACACATGATCTTTCTAGTTACACATGATTTCTCTAGTTATACACGATCTCCCCAGTTACACATGATTCCCCAGTTATACATGATTGCCCTAGTTACACATGATCACTCTAGTTACACATGATCTCCCCAGTTATACATGATTTCTCTAGTTACACATGATCTCCCTAATCTCACATGATTTCTCTAGTTACACATGATCTCCCCAGTCACACATGATTTCTCTAGTTATACGTGATCTCCCTAGTTACACATGATTTCCCTAGTTACACATGATCTCCTTAGTTACACATGATCTCCCCAGTTACACATGATCACCCTAGTTACACACGATCTCCCCAGTTACACATGATCTCCCCAGTTA
>LOJH01056029.1:0-10092 GCA_001685095.1 Ellobius talpinus | reverse complement strand
GCTGGCCTCAAACTCACAGAGATCCACCTGCCTCTGCTTCCCAAGTGCTGGGATAAAGGCGTGCGCCACCACCGCCTGATTTTTTGACAGTCTATTCTCTTTATCCTAGGCTTACAACTTTTATTTATTTATTTCTACATTCCTATTTCTGGAATCTACATTTTTATATTCTTATTCTTGGACCCTTCAATCATCAAAATAACTATTTCCAGAACTTTGGTCTCAGGGGAGCATAAGTGGTATTGCAGAAAGCTGGTCAAATTTGTCTCCAAGTGCTCCTTTCACCTTTAAATCTATGATGTACTCGATATCTGTTTATTTTTCCTTTTTATATTATTCTTTGTCTCTTTGACTAGCAATCAACTTCAGTCTCTTTTATTCTTATAATATGTATTATAGCTTTACTATTCATTATCATAGTGTTATGGCCATAATGTTATAGAAAGTTTGCCTAATTATATGCCATGGAAGTTCAGGATGATGTCAAATGTTCGTTGAACCTGGTACAGTAACAGAAGTTCTCTTACTGCTTGTTCTTTGGCTCCCAACACTGTTTTGGGTTTTTTGATGACACTATTATGACATGCTAAGAGGTTTCAGTCATAACACATTGCGTTGTATGTTTACATTTATGTCTTCCTTATCAAGTTGCTAGATAAGAGATGCAGAAGTGTTTGCAGATGTGTTTGTAGGACGGCTCTAATATAGTATAGAGACTTAACTTCTTATGAAATGTAACGTTTGTGCTAAACCAAGCCATCTCTCCCAGTCTCCTCTGCGTTCTCAGGCTGCACTCTGGAGACCCATCTCTCACACAAACAATGTGGACGAGGCCTCTACGTTGGCAGCTGCTTAAAGAATAATCTCCCAGAGGAAATCTTAGAAATTTCACAAGACAGATCCATCCTTGTAATATACCTTGTTTACACCTTGTAAAAGGTGTGCCTGATCACAGTTCACGCTGCTAGTGAGACACACCTACAAATGAGAGGGTTCTCACACCAGGGAAAGAAAACTTTGTTTTCATTGCTCAACTATATTATTAAATGTGTAACATTTTTGTAGATAACATGTAAGGGTAAATATAAAAGGAATGTTGGGCTCTGATTCATCCAACAATAGCAAGATTCACCCATGCTCAGCTCCATTGGCTGCTGTTAATATGTGGTGACATGACCAGAGCCAGACAAGGTCATGTGTTTTTCCTGTGGAAACTGAGTTAACACTGATGGGAATTCTTCTATTCAGCTGAAACAAAAACCAAAACCAAAAATCCCAGGACCAACAGCTTTATTCAATTTGTTTGTGAGGTGATCTTTAGTGCAATCATTTGCCAAAACTCCCTGCCCCCCCTTTTTTTTCCTGATAGGGTTTCTTTGTGTAACAGTCTTGGATGTCCTGGAACTCACTTTGGAGACCAGGCTGGCCTCAGACTCACAGAGATCTGCTTGCCTCTGCCTTCTAAGTGTTAGGATTGAAAGCATGTCCTACTGCCGGGTTGTGGTGCACACCTTTAATCCCAGCATTTGGGAGGCAGAGACAGGCAGATCTCTGTGAGTTCAAGTCTGTTCCACAAGAGCTAGCTCCCCACCACACCTGGCTGGGACTCCATTTTTTTCAAAGACATCCCAGTGCTTTTAGAAGGTGGAAGTAAACAATTTCCTCTGATCATTTTTTCTTTTTCTTTTCAAACAATTTTTAATTATTTTTAGATTTTAATTTACCTTATTTTATGTGCATGGGTATTTTTGTCTGCATATAGATCTATGCACCATGTGCTTTCCTGCTGCTTGTGGGGTCGGAGGAGGGCATCAGGTACTCTAGAATTACAGATGGTTGTGACCCACCATGGGTGCTGGCAACTGAACCCAGGTCCTCTGGGAGGGGCCTTAACAGCTGAGTCGTCATCTCTCCAGTCCCAGCTTTCTCTGATCTTCTTTTCTACCTCTGAACACTATTTAAACAAGCAGAAGGAAATCAGCAGCCGGTAGTTAGTGCTTTGTCTAAATCATGGTACCTAGGTGTCTTCTCAGTCAGTGCTCCTGTGAGTCCTGTGCTCTGCAAGACCACACTAGATTCTGGCATAGCATGCAGACAGAGGAGAGCAATTTCCCCTAAACTCAACTTTCCAATAGTCATACTCAATCTCCAAAGTCAGAGGGACTTGGTGCATTCTTGGAGAGCTTATATTAGAGAACAATATGTAAGCTCAGAGTCTCTGTTTCCATGGACTTTCCACAGAACACCCACATTCTAGTTCTAATGGAGGAATACTGGAACATCAGGGCGAACGTGAACCACGACCTGTTACGATGTAAGGTGATCTGAGGACATTGACTTTGCCTCTTTCCTTGCACATTGTGGTAAAGACTCCAAGAGCAGCAACAGCTTGGCCCAAGCTCCCTGTTGAGTCTTTTCACGAGGGCAAGCTGTACTTAATGAAAGTGCAGCCCATAAAGCCCAGTTTTGACCTGGTGGAAAGTCGGGAACTCTCTAAATGGCAGGCATTGTGAAGAGGGCTTATGTGCCTTCTCCAATATAATTCTCCCACCAAAACTATGAATGATTACATTCTGTATTTTGTAGGTTTTCATAAATTGAGATTCAAATTAGAATCAGCACATGGCTGAGCCAGGATTCCATCACAGATATGCTAAAGCACAAAGACCGCTTATATTGTGACGCTACACGGGATAGACCACCATGACCAAAACAACTTGTAAGAGAAAATGTTAATTGGCCTTATATTTTCAGAGACTTAGAGTCCATGATGGTGGATGAAAGGCATGGCGGCAGGAACAACTGACAGCTCTTGATCTGATATTCGGAGGCAGGGAGATACTAGCAATGGCATGAATCTTTTCAAACTTCAAAGCCACCTCCCCCCACCAGTAACATACTTCCTAATCTTTCCCGAACAGTTCCATCATGGGGGACAAAGCTGGGGACCAAGCCTTCAAACATGAGGGCTGTTGTCATTCAGGCCACCACATGGCTCCTTACCAGAAGCAAGGAAGCAAGTAGAAAGAATGCTTCTTTCCCAGAGGAATCAGCTCCCCAACATGAGAGTTTCCATCCTCCCCAGAAGTGGAATGTCTGCAAATCAAGTTCAGAAAAACACGAGACAGGCTTTTGTGAAATGCTTTTGCAGGGAACCAAATACCAGGCAAACTGATCGAGGCAGACCTAATAGTCGTGCATAAGATCCAACATTATTTGGGTTTTCTCCCTTAAATACAGCTTCTCCAGAGCTCATGGTAGTTAATGTCTCAAATTGCTATTTTTCTTGCTGAATATAGCTGCCAACACTTCAGCTATAGTTAAACCAGTCCAACCAGGAGAAAAGCCAAGGAATGTGTCCTTCAATATTTTCTGCCCAGTCCAGCAGCGTGTAGCTATGTGCTGTAAGATTTCTTGAGTGAGAACTTCATTTGACAAGCTGGCTGAAACATGATCAAGACATATGCTTCTCTAGAAATGTGTCCGCCTGTCTAGTTTTCCTATGCAATTAGGAAATACCACTCATTTTTCTGCATGTGTGTGTGTGTGTGTTTAGTCACCTCTTAGCACCTAGACACAGTGCCTTTCCATATATTTCCATTAGGGCTCCATAATTATTGACTGAAGGCAGAGCCATGAGAACCCCCTCCACCACTCCACCCCAGCCATGCTGCTGGGCCCTGATGATCCCTCCAGGCAGCGCTTCCTTTTGCTTTCACCCACTATCTGCTGTTTTAGGACACTCCCATATCAACTCCTTCTCCCTATACTTTATAAAGGCCCCAATAGGGACCTCCTAACTCCCCCTTTCCCTTTAAATTAACCATGGGACACCCCCAAAAGCAAGATGCTAGTCTTATTCTGGGAAGTTTTAGGAATTATTTTCTTTCTTAAGATTCATTATTTTTTATGTGCATGGGCGTTCTGCATGCATGTGCACCAACAACAGGAAAATAAACTAAAATACTGATATTTATCAGCTGTAGCTTTGAAATAAAATCTCTCCCATTTATTTGCATTTGTTGTCTGTATCTAAAACTCATTGTTGAGACTAATGTCAAGGGTTTTCTGAAGTTTTACAGTCTCAGGTCTTACATTTAAGTCTCATTCATTTCAAGTTCATTTTTACATCTGGTTCAGATAAAGAAGGGTCCAATATATGCAGGGTCTTGTGTGATACCATACAAATGTTTTGGTTTCTGTAAAAAAAAAACACTCAGATTTTGATATGGATAGCATTAAATCTAGATCACTTTGGGTAGCATAAACATTTTAACAGCATTAATTCTTATAATCTAAGAATTTCTCCCATCTATTTTTAGGACAATTTTTAAAACCACCCAGAGTCATTAGCAGCCCATGAAATACAATCAGGTATAAAATTCGGTTTTCATATCAAAGGATCTTAGTTATTATATAAATCACTAAGCTTGTGGCAAGAAGCCCTAGATATTAACTACTAGCTGAAGGGAAAATACTATTTCTACTATTTGATTTAATATGACCTCTTTGCTAAATAAAAATAAAAAGATAGATATTAAATATTAAAGATGCCCAGATGGCAGGTAGTGAGCCACTGGAAACAAAACCCAGCAAGTAAATGCATAGAAACAGCGTGAGTCAAAGCAGCAATAGGGCTGAGCCCGTTTTGCTTCAGCATTATAAATCTCTTTATTTGCAAATGGCAATACCAGAGCTCCACAGAGGCAATCCCATGCATCAGGACTGTCATTGAAATATGTGGCTCTATCCCACAGTGTCATGTTACTAGTGCCCCGGAAGTTTACTTTTCCAGTCACACTGAAGGCAGATTTGAAGGCATATCATGTCTATATAGATATAGAGACTAAATGGCCAGCTATACAGATTAAACCAAGGTGAACCTCCATGCTGCAAACACTGCCTCATTAGATTTTAGAGCAGAAAGCCACATCCAATGCATTTCATGTGGAAGTTCATTTTAAAAGAAAAACTATTCTCTAGGTCATGTTCACAGACACCCTTAAGTCAATGCAAGACTCACAAATACCACTTGTCGGGACCTGAGTCGCAGAAAGGGCTTTCAAGGCTTAAGAGAAGATAGAGTTGGGAGAGAATTTCAGAAGGGAAGGGACCCATGCAAGCACTATGCTTTCCAGCCATGACTGCCTGGCCACGCTCCAAAGCAACAGGGACAAGTGACCACAGACAGAAACCATGAGCCAAAATAAAATTTTCCCCTCACAAGGTGCTTATCTAGAGTATCACCGCATGATAGAAGGTGGACAGACACAATGCCCGGGCGCTGTTTTCTTACGAAAACCTGCTCTCAGGAGAAACTACTTTACCTAAACTACTAGGAGCCCACGCCAACTGGAGGAGGTCAAGCATTCAACCCCATCCCTTCCAGCCACCTGGCCTGTCAAAGGAGGTTGAAAACTTACGTTCCTGTGAATTCCCAGCTGAGAGTCTCTGGATCACAAAGGCTAGAAGGCATCCAAGGTCCCTGCAACAGCTCCCCTGCCCCCTGCACAGGCAGACACCACGTTACAAAAGCCCCATCATTTCCCCACTAGGGCCCAGTGGATCATGTTCAGCTTTTAGCAAAAATCACACTACAAATACAGTCAGAGACAAAGCAAACCTCAGAACAAGTTTCAGATACGGCAGCAACATTGGAATTTTTAGACTAGCAACTTAAAATAGCTACAGTGAACATGCTAAGGGCAGTAACAAAAACGGCAGGAAATATACAAGAACAAGTGGGAAGATGAAGAACAGAAATTTTAAGGAAGAATGAATTAAAAATTCCTGTATATTAAAAAACACTGTAGGTCCTGGAGTTGGCTCAGCAGTTAAGGGCACTTACTGCTCTTACAGAGGACCTGGGTTCAGTTCCCAGCATCCACATGATGACTCATAACTGCCTGTAACTCCAGTTGCAGGGGATCAGGCACCCTCTTCTTGCTCCTGTGGGTACCAGGCATGCTCAAGGTGCATTACATACACACGGGCAAAACAAAATAAAAATAAATGGATCTTTTTAAAGGGAACCATTGGTGTAGGAGGGTCTTCTTTCTATGTGTTGCTTTCATTGGTTGAATAAGGAAAACTGCCTTGGCCTTTTGATAGGGCAGCCCTTAGGTGGGCACGTAGTAGACAGAACAGATTTCTGGGAGTAAGAAGGCAGTGTGGCAGATGCCATGATTCTCCTGCCTGAGACAGACGGACACTGGTTAGAATCATCCCAGTAAGCCACAGTCAAGTGGCRATACAGATTATTAGAAATGGGTTAAACTAATATGTGAGAGTTAGCAAATAAGAGGCTAGAGCTGATGGGCCAGGCAGTGTTTCAATGAATACAGTTTCTGTGTAATTATTTCAGGTATAAGCTAGCCGCTCCTTCATACAACAAACCACTGTAATAAAAATAAAGAATTCCTATGATGGGTTCATCAATATTAGTAGATTGGAGGTTTTTGAAGAGAGATGCTCTGAGCTCAAGATAAATCAATAAGAACTTGTAAACCCCAAACAGAGAAGGAATGAAATACAAATATCCAACACTGGCTAGGCTAAAAATTACCATTGATGGGAGTAGCAGAAGGATAAAAATTTAAAAAAAACAGAAAAAATTATTTAAAGACACATGATTGAGAATTTCCAAGATCAATGCTAGGCAGCAATACTGTCAGGATTAATTCTCCAACATCTCCCCCAGAAGGCAAAATAGAGGGATCATTTTTGAGCACATTTATGAAAGCAGCATTGCCCAAAAAGTTGGACAAAAATATCATACACACAAGTACCTCTCATGAATGCAGACATAAAGTGCCTTTATTATCAAATATAATTCAACAGTGTATAAAAATAACTGTGGTAGCTGGAGAGATGGCTTCACCGTTAAGAGCATATACACTCTTGCAGAGGGCTTGAGTTCAGTGTCCACCACCCATATCAGGAAGTTCACAACTGCCTATAACCCTGGGGGGAGCCAACGACTGTGGCCTCTGTGTGCACCTGCACACACCTGCATGTACCCCCACACAAAGGTGGGGTGCACATATATACACCTGTATGTTGTGAGATAATTTATTACACTGTGGAAAGATATGTCACTGTGATCGGCTTAATAAAAAGCTAAACAGCCAATAGCGAGGCAGGAGGTAGAGCAGGGACTTCTGGGTAGAGAGAGCTCTGGGAAGGAGAAAGGCGGAATCACCAGAAGGGCTCAGGAGAAGCACAACAGGCACCATACAGATGAGGTAATAAAGCCATGAGAAAGAAAGTAAATTAATAGAAATTGGTTCATTTAAGTTATAAGAGCTAGTTAGAAACAAACCTAAGCTATCAGCCAAGTTTTCATAATTAATAAGTCTCCATGCATTATTGGGGAGCCAATGATGCTGATGAAAAAGTTTGACTATACATATACACATAATTAAAAATAAATTTAAAGTATTTTAATTTTAACCTCTGAGAAGTGGCTCAGAGGTTAAGTTCACTTGCTACAGAGGACCCATGTTTGGTTCCTAGCACCCACACCAAGAAGCACAGAACTGCCTAAAATTCTAGTTCTAGGGAATCTAAAGCCCTCATCTGGTCTTTGTGGTCACTACATGATTGTGGTGCATATAAGACAAGCAGTCACACACACACACGTACACATAAACACAATTTTAAATTTAAAAATAAATAGCAAGATTAAGTCATTTAAAAATTGCACATCAGGACTTTCACTGCCCAGGAGCAGGCCACACCAGTCAGAAGAAGAGGTTGAGTGACCCACCTACCCATGGAACTCCCCCACTCCCTAGATCCTAGATTTGGTTCTCAAAGACCCACTTCACTTCCCCTGCATCCTTACCCATCGCCCACCCCACTGAAGTGAGCCTGGCCCCAGCTCTGTGGACTCCAACTGCCCAGTGGCAGGTCATACCAGTCAGAAGAGCAGGTGCAAGTCAAGAGAGCCAGAAAAACAGATGACGAACTCAGGCAGAGATCTCCTGCTGGATCAGAGACCACATCAGCTACCAGAGCCACAGACAGGCAGCCCACCAGTGGACCTCCTCCACTCACTCAGTGAACCCAATACCTGCCCTCCTCATCACTGTATCCCACTGCCCAACTTGGACAGAGACCCCCTGCTGCACCAAAGCTAGCTGCCAGAAGGCCAGACCCCAACTTGGACAGAGACTGAATCAGAGATCACACCACCATCAGATATGCAGGCCACAAAGAACAGAAGACCAAAGAGAAAACAGAAACTGAAGAACAAAACACCCATCCAACAAAGACAAACTCAGAAATCAGTACGCAGATTTAAAACCATTCCAAACCCAGATGCCTAAACCCCAGTTTAAGAACACAATCAACAACAGCCAGAGGGCAATATACCACCACCAGAGCCCAGCTATCCTACAACAGCGAGACCTAAATATTCTAACATAGCCAAAGCACCAAAACGGCCAACTTTATGAAGATGATATAGGTCATTAAAGAGAAAATAAAAAAAATACCCTTAAAGAAATCAGGAAAAGACAAACAAAAAAATTGGAGGAAATAAATAACACCCTTAAAGAATTCCAAGAAAAGAAAGAAAGAAAGAAAGAAAGAAAGAAAGAAAGAAAGAGGTAAAGTATTCAAGACTTGAAAACGGAAATAGAAGCAATAAAGAAAACACAAACCAGATGAGCAGTGGTGGCACACGCCTTTAATCCCAGTACTCAGGGAGGCAGAGACAGGTGAATCTCTGTGGGTTTGAGGCCAGTCTGGTCTACAGAGTGAATTCTAGGACAGCCAGAGATACACAGAGAAACCCTGTATCAAAAAAAGAGGAAAATACAAACTGAGGGAATTCTGAAGCAGAAAATCTAGGTAAGTGAACAGGAAATCACCAATGATGTTCAAGAATACAAGAGATGGAAGAGAGAATCTCTGGCATTGAAGACACTATAAAAAATAGATTCATCAGTTAAAGGAAATGTTAAATCTAAAACACTCCTAACACAAAATACCCAGAAATCTGGGACACTATGAAAAGACCAAACCTAAGAGTAATGGGACCAGAAGAAGAGGAACCCCAACTCAAAAACCCCCAAAATATATTTAACAAATGTCTTAGGTTTTCTATTGCTGTGAAGAGACACCATGATCACCAGAAACTCTTAGAAAGGAAAACATTTAATGGGGTAGCTTATAGTTTCAGAGATTCAGTCCTTTATCGTCATGGTGGAACATGGCAGTATGCAGGGAAACATGGTGCTGGAGAGAAGCTAATACCTGGAAGTGGTCTGTCTCACGGGTGTAGCTTTCAGCATATGAGACTTCAAAGCCCATCTCCACAGTGACATATTTCCTTCAACAAGACCACACCTACCCCAACAAAACCACACCTCCCAATAGTGCCACTCCCCTTTGGGGCATTTTCTTTCAAACCACCACAACAAAATCATAGAAATATTTTCTGAGCTAAAGAAGGACATGCCCATAAAGGTACAAGAAGCTTACAAAACACCAAATAGATTGGATCAGAAAAGAAAATCCCTGTGTCACATAATAATCAAAATACTAAATATTGAGAACAAAGAAAAAATATTAAAAGCTGCAAAGGAAAAAGACCAACTAACATATAAAGGAGACCTATTAGAATTATACCTGACTTCTCAATGGAGACTCTAAAAACCAGAAGGGCCTGGACATATGGCTTATAGACTCTAAGAGACCATGAGTACCAATCTAGACTACTACACCCAACAAAACTTTCAATCATCATAGATGGAGAAAACAAGGTATTTCATGACAAAGTCAAATTTAAACAGTCTCTATTCACAAATCAAGCCCTGTAGAGGGTACTAGAATGAAAACTCCAACCCAAGGAAGGTAACTACACTCAGGAAAACACAGGAAATAAATAATCTCACACCGCCAAAACCCAAAGAAGGGAATACACATACACACACAAACACACACACACAAACACACAAACACACAAACACGAGCATGCGTGCACACACACTACCACCACCACCAATAACAAAATAACAGGAAATAACAATCATTGGCTGATGGAGGAGGGTCATCTGTCTATGTGTTACTTTCATTGGTTAATAA
>LOJH01056027.1:0-11773 GCA_001685095.1 Ellobius talpinus | reverse complement strand
AAAAAAAATATAATCAATTACTCCAATTAATTCCAAATTGATATAAAATTCAGAGTATCAGTAATGACAAAAATGAGAAAGATCAGTAAGAAGATCATGGCCCAATTTTGACATTTACTATAACAATAATGTTTCTGACATTTACTCTTACTTATTTTTTATTGTATTGACTGAGGTCACTATTTAAACCAAATATTTTAGTTTAGAACAAAATTTAAAATAAAAAACATACACACAAATAAATGTATTTATATACTAAACAAGGTAAAATGGAACATTGGTATACATAATTGGATAGTATGTTTGGCAAATGAGTCCAAAATTAAAGCTTGCTGGCAGGAGGTAAAATGATTATAAAGTTCTTCCTTTCAAAACTCCTCTGTCTTTCCTAATAGAAAAATAAACAAGCTGCCTGTATCAACTAGCATGAAAAATTAAATATGTAAATCTTCAGGTCAGAAACCCTTATATTAATATAATTTTTAAATATAAAATTTAATGAGATATATGCTTGAATTAGTATCTTTGGCTCCAAAAATACCTCAGCACTTAAACTACCACACACAGTATTAGAATATTGATATTTTTGCTAAGACTCTATAAAAGCAATACTAGAAAGTATTCTAGGAGTTATGTGGTCTATGCCTTCCTCCATGGATAACAGAAAAGTGCAACTTATTTTAAAAAACTATTCAAGCACAGCAGAGTCATGGATAGATCCTAAGTTCCTTAAATTTAAGTCTGTGGTGTTTTAACTGAATGAATGAATCAAGACATTACATATTTGTTTCTTTTTTTCAGTCATCAAACTGCCATTTCTAGTGGTTGCAACATATGTATTGACTTGGACAAGGAGGTTGTTCTTCAGTTACAGGATTCTAAGAGAGAAGACCAGGAGACCGGAAGTTAAAGAGATAGGAAAGCCTGAGACCAGGTAGTGTTAATCCTACTGATTAAGAATAAGACCGCCGCTTAAAGCCAAATTTGAAGCAAGCTTTTATTAAATACTGGACAGGTTGACAGGGTCTGGCTAGGTCTGTTCCCAGGTTCCTGGGAAATGACCCAGAATCAAGAGGACTTAAAAAAGGCTTAATTTATTGCATTTCCAATCTGGTCCAATCAGGGGCAAGAAAAAAGAGAGAAAAAAAAAGAAAAAAAAAGAAATGCTAGTGTGGATAATTTTTTTGTTGTCACCAAGTCATGCTATGTCTTTCTTAGTTACCATTAAATACCTTACATTGAGTTCCAGGGTTGTCTCCAGAGTCTCAGCTCAGTTTTGTAGCCAAGAGGCAACTGCAAAGTACTCTACAACCATCACCAATTCTTCATGCCTGCACAGCCTGCGAGAATTTCCATGATGGTAGGCTGTCTCCCATTGCTCACAGTGGCTGAATCATTTTGCCATCAAAAACGACATGAGTGAAAAAAAACAAAACTGGTTTCTTCAGTTTAGAAATTGGCTTCATTTACATGTTTATTTTTCATTTTGATGAATGCTAGCAGAAAGGTAATAGATATGATTTAAGTAGAGAAAGGATCAGATGAAACGAAAACTATAAACTGTAATGTGGTTGTCAGAATATAAAAAAATTTGAAGGGATTGCTTAAGGGTTATGAATCTCTATCTGTGGAGTAAACAGTCAAGACAAGAATAATACCCTGTGTGGTTAGCAGTCTGTTTTCCTTCCAGCTCTTCAGGTGCTCAAATTCCAGAGCTGATAACAAGAGCCAGTGCCCTACAGACTGTTGTAAGAACCATCTATTTCCTTGGCCAGTTGCCGATACTATGTATGTGGGCAGAATCAGAGCTAAACTGTCCCTGTCAGTTATGCTCTGTTCATGGGGGAATACTCAGGGTGAGATCCTAGGACCTCTGCTGCTTTGCTTGTAAACCAGACATTAAGAGAATGAAGAAACTGATATCATATTCTACTTCAATCTCTAAGCGTATTTGAAAAGTTACTAAATACTAGATAGGAGTATTCACAATTTTCATTTTCTTTCCTCCCACCAATAGGGAATAGAAGTACTAAGATTTTTCAGGCGTTTCTATTCAAAACCACATTTAAAATGTTTCTATTATTATATTTTTCAAGTATACTGTGATATATTAGTGGTAAAGCAGTTGATACGTAGAGTTCAACTGTCTCATCTTTTAATTTGGAGATACAATAAAAGGATACTAATTAGTATATTTGCATAATCAATTATTTGCAATGTTCATATAAATCCTATTGACTTAAAATAATGATTAAATAAAAATGTAGGCACCTATCAGCCAAATAATCACTAAAAATAATTCAAATGAGCTGGTGACGTAATAATGACTGCTGCAACAATCACCTCCTTATTGCAGACCCAGTCTACATGTGAATAAAAATTCATCTGAAATTATTTTATTAACCTTATGGGACATTTGGAAAATGAAGAAACAGAGACAAATAAAACATTCACTAATACCTTTCTACTTTGTCCATAACTATTAATATTTGACACATTAATATTCTTCTGTTTTAAAAATATAAATTAATTTTCACTGATAACACTTTATCTTGTTTCTGTCAAATACCACACTAGCATAACCCTTTTATATGCTTTGATAAAGAATTTATAGATACTATTTATTTCTAATATAAGTACATTATTTACGAAGATAAATATGCTGGACAATGGTGTTGCACTCTTTTAATCCCAGCACTTGGGAGGCAAAGGCAATCAGATCTCTGAGTTCCAGGTGAGCATGGTCTACAGAGTTAATGTCAGGACAGTCAGAGATACACAGGGAAACCTTGTCTCAAAAAAAAGAAAGAAAGCTATACATTTCATAAGGATTACATTTTTATTTTAAAATTATGTGTGTGGCGGGGGAAAGAGAGGTGCAAAGAGGTATCAGTGGAGTCCTGAGGGTTTTGAATCCTGTGGATGGGAGCTGGAGTCACAGGATTCTCAATCTTCCCAAACAGTACCACTTGCTGTGGGCCAGATGTTCAAACACAAACCTNGGGGGGGGGGCATTGTAGATCCAACCCTTACAAACATTGATAATACAAAGCAGTCATCAGAGTTTGGTCCTTATGATGCCTAAAATGACTCACAAAAAGTCTTCTAGTAATGTGATAGGTAGTCTTTAGTGAGGTCTCTGTGATCATCAATCAGCCCCTGAAATTCCAGTTTGGAATCCTGTCCTTGTGGGGTAGGCTGGGTCTCATTACTAGCTTCAAGTAAGTAGAGTATATCAAATGACAGAAACCACTCCTCAGATTGAACTGTACAAGCTTGGCTTCATTTGGCATGGTTCTCCTTTTCTGGATCCACTAGCTGTCACAGTATTTAGTTTCAAGCTGTGAAGTGACCATGGAGAGTTGTGGAACAAAGATGGCAACAGGTAAGAACCTGTGGTGTTCTGTCCAGTTAGTAGTAAGGAACTCAATGCTGACATGAGCCACATAAGTGAGCTTGGAACCAGGTCTTCACTAATTGAGCCTTCTCTTCAGATAGCACAAATAGACTTGAGAACTGAAAACCCAGTTTAAACTGACCCTCGGATTCTACCGATAATAAATGTTTCTTCTTTAAGGATATTAAGTTTGTGTGTTGACTAATGCACATGTACTGGAGACCATGAGGGATTGCTTCTCTTCCAACTCTGTAGTGACTGTAATGATGAACTCTCCAGGAAACTTTTGGTGTAGCTGTGCCATTTCCCTTCTGTCCCTGTTTCTGAGAGAGCCCTAAACTTTATGGTCACCATCTCTCCATCGTCTGAGCCCTGCAGCTGCCTCCCAGGGTCTGAATTTGTGTGCGACACTAAGTGTTGAAAGCTGCAAATTTACTGCATTCATCTTTCTATGCTTCATTTTTTTCTTTTTACCCTGTTTTTTTGTGTGTGTGTGCTCTGGAAACTGAACTTGAGTGTTTGCATATACTGGACAACAGTCCCAACCTAAAATTCTTGCTTTACATAAATCTTGGGAACAAAATTCTAATTATCAACTGAGAATTTAGATTTTTAATCTGGACCTCACCAAATCACCCTCCCCAGTCTCAGTCTTCTTCCTAAGCCTATCTAAAGTAAACATACCTGCTTTCCTAAAACACTATTATGACAATATAAATGGCATCAATACATTAAGTGCCATGTAATGTAATAACAATCACTCAATATACAATTTGTTCAGGATTTGGTGGTGTATTTTAATTTCTTCTTCTTTCAAACCTCTTTCTTCCTAATTTCTGGTTGGTACTCATGTCCATTTCTAAGATTTTCTGTTTCAGCTAAGACCTCATTCTAAACATTCACGCATACACACAATATATAGAATTAATTGGCTGGTTTCCTCCACTTTTAACCCTCAGAAGGATCCATTTATTTTTTTAGTGCCCTTTGAGAACAATAAGGCCAAATGATAAAATAAAATTGAAGCGTGATCCAAAGCTTATGGCCAGTAAGAAAGTCAATTAAATAATTTCTCCTTTTCCCCATTAACTAGAACACTTTTTAATTGATACAAAACTAATAGCCAAAAGTCTCAGAAGCCAAATCACAGCTTTTATTTTTTTCTTAAACAAAAAGATGTCAAAAAGACAAATGGACTAATAAGTTCTTTGTTTTCTTAAATTGGATAGAAGACAAGACAGTCAAATATGTCCCTGGTTTTCTCAAATTGGGAGGTGGAAAATTTCTCAAGGCTGAATTTACAAGGAACAATGTTTAAATTGCCAGTGTCGGTCTAAAAAAAAGATTTCCAAGTACCACTAAACAAATGACATGTCTGTGTAGTCAGGACAGGGATACTGTGAAGATACTGGTGATGTCAGTGTATTGTGTAGGTGACAGTAATTTGTAAAACAAGGCACTGGTGGTCTTTAACCCCAGCACTTGGAAGAGAGGGACAGGCAGATCTCTGTGAGTTCGAGGCCTGCCTGATCTACAAGAGCTAGTTCCAGGACAGTCTCCAAAGCTACAGACAAATCCTGTCTCTAAAAACAAAACAAAATAACAAACAACAAAATAAATGTTTTCTTCACATTTCTGTAGTGGAACTCAAATCAAAAATATGGCAGCAAATGAGGATACAGCTACTCATTTAAATAGGTTTACTGTCTTAGAGTTGCTATTGCTGCAAGAAAAAGCATGGGCAAAGGGAAAGTTAGAAAGAATGGGTTTATTCAGTTTACATTTCCACATTGCTGTTCATCAGGATAGATACTTATAGGAAGGAGCTCAAACAGGGCAGGAACCTGGGGGCAGGAACTGATGCAAAGGCCATGGAGAGGTGCTGCTTACTGACATTCTCCCCATGGCTTGATCAGCCTGCTTTCTTATAGAATCCAGGACCACTAGCCCAGGGATGGCATCAACAACCATGGACTGAGCCCTTGTGCACTGATCACTAACTGAGAAAATGACGTAAAGCTGGATCTCATATCCCCAACTGAGGCTCCTTGCTCTCTGACGACTTCACCTTGTGTCAAGTTAACACACAAAGTCAGCCAGTACACTGAGAAAACATGTCAATCTCCCAGCTCCTGTTAATGATTCACTGTGAATTGGGATAACCAGGTCTTTGGTGACAAGAGCTTAGATTTGATGAGAAGGTAAAGAAGCATCAGGGACCACATGTGAGTATTGCTCTGCTGACGAGATCCTTCAGCAGCTTATGGGAAAAATAACAGTAAGCTGTAATCCAGACAAGGAATAAAGACAGGACTGTAACTCTGATCACATGGACTTCCTGTGAACCAGCCAAAGCTGTTCATGAGAAGTTGGGAATTTCTAAGGGTGTTCACACTCTATGCAATGTTCAGTATCATTCAACCAGTGATAAAGAAGTCAATGGGGATCCCAATTAAGCCAAAGTTTTTAGGTAGTCCCGATTGTGCATTTCTGAGATTTTTTTTGTTTTAGTTTACCAACAGTGAAAGAATAAAGACACCCAATGAATTCTGATTTTTTTCAAGTTTTGGAGTTTAGAAATAATCAAAATATCCTGATACATTTCTAGTTACTCGCCTATCTTACAATGTCTTTATTGATGTTCATGGCATTTCCTTTTGGATAGAAATAATGAGATTTCTTTCTTATGATAGTATTCTATACCTTGAAGGATTTCCTGCATTTTACTATCTGCTAACTGATCACATGTCTTAGAAATACTTTCTGAAGCAAGTTTTGAATGACAACACACACAGTTTTGCTTCACAGCCGTAAGAACACAAAGAAGCAGAATCTACTCTAAAAGTTTACTTTGTAGCCAAGAAAATGGCTTTCTTAAAATTGAAAAAATGTCCCAAAGCAACAGTATTATATTTATTAAGCCATTGATGTAACTGACATGAGAAAAAATGTTTTTATAAGTCTTCTGAAGCTTTGGTTGGTGACAAGGTATTTACTAGAAAAGTATTCGTGAATTAATTCCTTTATAGACATCATAGAAAACTATAATAGACAGACAGTGAGGGCTTTTCTCTTGAGAGGCATCTGCCTGTTCAGTTATTAAATGTGCTTTAAAATTCACATGACTCAGTACATAAATCAAATTGATACATGATTTTCAACAGGCACAAATTTGCAGAAATATGATGTGATATCATTAAATAATATTTACAGTAGTCTAAATATGATTTTTTTCAACTGTTACAAATACAAAATGGTATAGGAAAAAACATTTAGAAGTAGAATATTCCACTCCTGCGCAGGCCCTTGGCTTGTCATTCTTCAATTCCATTACCTGAAGTACTAGAAAAAATTACAAGGTGATATCAAGTGCTTCTCTTTTTCTAGTAACAAAATATTGTATATGTAAATGTGGGAAGAGCAAGAAGGTAGTTTACATGTACATACGAAGCCCTCACAGCTTAAAGGCAGAGGTTATTTCCTTACATAATCTTCTTTGTGCTTTCTTAAGCAGACTTTCTAGGCTCTGAGAAAACTGGACAAATATGAGAAAGTCTTATAAAGTCACCCCTGAGTATAGGCCTCTCCCACCAGAGTGTCATATTGGTCCATTTGATGAACTAGCCTTTACCTCTCCATAGTTATATTAGCATTCATTCCCACGTTGAACAGAGTACGGGTGGGACAAATATGTACAGTAGGTCTCTCCTATCCATGGGTTATGTATCATGCCCCCCAGTGCCAGCATGAGATGCTTAGTAGAACCACATTATATGTGAGAACCTGGCAAAGCCGAAAGCAGACTTCTGATTAGAGATAACTATAAAATGATTATTGATTCAGTGCTCAGGGTCTGAGATGGGTAAAAATAGGACATGTGGGTATTTTCTCACGCTGTTCTGCCACAGTACAATTTAAATGTATGACTTATTATATCTGGAAATTTTATGCAGTATTTTCACACTAGGATTGACCATGGATGACCACAAAAGGGGCCACCATGGGTGATAAGGTTCTCTTTCACACAAGTCCTCCCCTAGGCTGTTACTGTTTCAGTAGTCCAGAATATGACTTTACACAAAGGCATTAAATTATTTCTCACAGTGAGTGCCAGACAAGGACATCCAAATAATGGCCTATATTCCTTATTTATCATAAGCAAATTGTGGAGTTCTGTATCTAGTAGATAATAATCAATATTTGTTGAATTAAATAGGCTGTCAGAAATTTGAACTAAAGAGATAAAAGATTATAAAAAAAGAGTACAGTCTTGGAAATTTTAAACAATTATTCTTTCTCTGAATAGAATGTCATTGTTTGATTATTATGAAAACCTTGTAAATACCCCCAAAGGGATGGGAGCTGAATAGATCACATCTTACTAAGGATTGCAAAATGGGTGGAGGAAAAGATTTTGTTTGAAGTCTTTTCTCCTTACTAAAATATATCTTTTAAAGCATCAAATGCCATGCTCATTTCATCAGGAGGAACACCACCCAGCAGACAAAGATTTTCTACGCTCATTTTTCTTTTTCCCTGTGTGGAATGAGACCTTTCCAGTGAAGAGATAAAAAACTGCTTTCAACATTTTAAATCTAGCCACAGGGCCTTCGTTCTTCACTGGCTAGTCTCCAGAAGAGTTTCATCTGTTAGAAAACAGTCCTTTCACTGAAGAAAGCTTTATTCTTTTAAAACCAATGCCAGCACAAATTGAATCTACCAACCCTTATGAGAGGTACAGATTCTTATCCACATATCCCTGTAAATTATGGTCATGTAACAACATCCATGAGTTGCTCTAACTACCAAACAATGCTCTTCTCCTTTATCAGTGATGAGAGCCATCTGAGAGGGAAAAGTACTGGCCATATTGTTCCTGTAGTGATTTGAACGTTATGTAACTTTTCTGAGTTTTTATTCATATCAGCTCTATGCACTTCACCTCAGAGAAAAGGAAATTAGGACAGTACACATTGATTTGACTAAATTGTATCACAACTGAGTAACATCAGCAAAGGAAACTGATCCTAAAATGTCCCGACAGATGTTATACCCTTTTTATTGTACATGGTACCTAACAGTTTTCACAATTCATCTATAACTTTCATTAACCTAGTAATATACAGTGATTTTGTCAGACATCACTGTCCCAGAACTCCAATATAGAACATGCAGATGGAAACATGCATGACACTCAGTATCTGAGTTCCGTGTTCCTTGTATCTATTGTCTGTAAAATAATCTGTGGGAAATTAGAGGAAATGGTCATTAAGTTCCTGAGATGAGCGTCAGTAATGGATAAAGAGATAGACTAGGTGCAGGGAGAATACTGGGAAAACTTATAACTGGGTAAACATATAAAGAGAGCTGGGAGAAAATGTAGATAGAGATTGACAAGCCAAACATTATTTGTTTTCTCTCTCTATGTGGAATAATCCAATTATTTTTATTTCTTCCATCCTGAAGCAAATTCTCTACACAACATTAAGAGCATGCATATTGTCTTTAATGACATGATAAATCAAGCAATGGGACCCATTCTAACTCTAATGTATCTTCAAATGCAGTGAGCTGAAGGAGACCGCACAGTACATGGGAGCACAGAAGTCTTGTGAAATTGTTGGAGCCCATAATACTCTCACCAACACCATCATCTCATTAGTATGTCTGGTAGTTGTCTAAGCACTGCATGCCAGTCCCAAGGTTGGCATTTCAGGATTGTGGGCAGATGGTAATGTTCCCAATCTTTAAGTATCTGCTTCAGAGATTGATAATGAGGTGGGTGTAATGTTTATCTTCACCAGAAAAATCATCCCCAATCAATTCCTGATGTCCCATGTTGTAAAGAAATGCCTACTATTCTATGCAAATATATGTCTAGAAACACACTATCAGGAAAGAAAGAACAAATATTTTTTATTCATTTTATATGCCATAACTTATATGTTTTTATTGAATGTGATTATAGACTCTGAGCATCACATGTATCAAATATTGTGTCAAATGTGTGTGTATATTGTCTAGATGTTTCTGCATATTTCACAAATAAGGACATTAAGACTAAAATAAACAAATAAATACTTTGCTGAAACCAACAAGTTCATAAATGGTTTGAGTGGGCACTGAAAATCAAGTTCTCTTGTGCTAGACTAGGGCTCCTCTCAATGTTGGTTGACTTATGTCTTCATTTTCCACCCCCTAGTTTGAAGTAGGTGTTGCATTGTTACCTTCTACTGACAGGAGAGATAATAGGTTATGCCTGAACACTGTATCTATGTGATAAGCCTAAATATTTTCTTATTTAGAATAAGTAGGTCATATAAAATACTTTTTCTGGAACTCTACATTAAACATTCAGCTTCTTCTTCAAGTATATAGTGGTTAATGCAAAAACTCATTATCTTAGAGTTTCTATTGCTGTGATGAGACACCATCACAACCCTTGTAAAGAAAATGTTTAATTGAGGTAGCTTACAGTTTCAGAGGTTTAGTCCATTATTATCATGGACAGACATGGCAGCAGGCAGCCAGACATGGTGCTGGAGAGGTAGCTTAGAGTTCTTTATCTTGATTCTCAGGCAAGAGAAGTTGGTCCCACACTGGGCATAGCTTGAGCATAGGAGATCTCAAAGCCTGCCCCCACAGTGCCACAGTTCCTCCAACAAGAGCACACCTTCTCCAACAAGGCCACACCTCCTAATAGTGGCACTCCCTTTGTGGGGACCATTGTCTTTCAAATCACCACACTCCTAAGTGGTCAAAGTGACAAGTATTGTACTCACAAGTACTGGGCTGTGTCTGGATATCTATGCTCACCTCTCCCTGTGAGGTTCAGGAGTTTATGAAGGGTGGGTGGAGAGAATGTAAGAGATAGCAGCTCAGCTATAAAATTCAGAGTGCTGGACATGGCATGGCTATTGCTCATATCAACTCACAACACCAGCAATTAACTGCATTACATGAAATCAGTCTAGATTCAAGCACAAACTGGGAAGGGCCCCCCCAGCGATCTACTTTTTGTAGAGGAACCATTAGAAGTTGATGGTTCCTAAGAGAGGGAAGGTTATTCTCCTTTAAAGATCTTGCAGCTGTTAGATGCCCACATAACAATGGATGTTCAGATATCAGGGATGTATGGGCAGCACTAATTAGACTTGAGGTGCTACTAATAATGGCAAAAATGGAGGATATAAAGTTGGGATGGTGATGTGGTTGGGAGTATTAGAAAGGGTTACTGGGAGATAATGGTGGACATAGTTTTTTAAAATAATTGTAAAGACATATGAAACATTTAAAGACTAAATAAGTATTTTTAAAATTCTAGTTGACATAAAATAATAATTTTATCTAAAACTAATAATTTCTGCTGGTGAAAAGATACTTCATTATGAATTAAAAATATTGTATTAACAATTATTGAATTATTGAAATAAGTAGATGATTATTGCCTACAAAGAAAATTATACTTCATTATTAGGTTTAACCTTTTCCAGACATAAACCCACAAAGAGTGTATTTAACTGCTACAAATAATTAGTTTACTCTTGAAATTTCTTGTTATGACAGAATCAGAATATTAATATCTTTTTACTTTTAATATTACTGCTTAATGAAAATTAATCATATATTTTCAAAGATAATGAGTCTTTCAAACAATGAAATATGAGCTAACATATTAGACCTTGTACTAAATTAAAATGAATATGTATAAAAGTCCAAATTTTCTTACTTTTTCACTCAATGAATCATATAATGAAATTGTAAGGAAAATTCATGTGTATAAAAATCAAGGTATATTATACAATATAAAGTAATAAATCTTCCATAAGTAATGAAGTGGCTTGATCAATAGTAGGTCAAAAATTGTAATATGCTTTTGGCAGAATTACCATAATGTTTAATAAAAACATTTCTTTCTGTTATTCCCTTTTGCAAAAAGCATTTTTAAAAGTATCAGAAGCTTGGAGGCTGTAGAAATGGCTCAGTGATTAATAGTACTTGATTCTGTTTTAGAGGACCTGGGTTCAGTTTTCTGTACCAGTATGCCACAGAAGTCATGCCTCTGTGGACATTTCATGCAGGCAAGTACACCCCTACGTTCAGACTTTTACACATAAACCTAAAATAAGTAGACAAATCTTTTAAAAATAAACAAAAATAGGACATTTGTGTCTATATCATATCAAGGATTTTGTTCAAAATAATTTATTTAAGAAAAATGGCATTTGTACTGTGTATAGTGGCAAACACCATTAATCTCAGCACTCATAGCATAGATATAGGCATATTTCTATGAGCTGGAAGCCTGGTCTACATAGTGAGCTCCAGTCCAATAATAATAATAATAATGATGATGATGATGATGATGATGATGAT
>LOJH01056025.1:0-11773 GCA_001685095.1 Ellobius talpinus | reverse complement strand
TGGATGGAGGGGGAGGACCTTGGACTTCCCACAGGCAGGGAACCCTGACTGCTCATTGGACTGGAGATGGAGGGGGAGGGTGACTGGGGGAGAGGGAGGGAAATGGGAGGAGGGGAGTAGGTGGAAATTTTTAATAAAAAAAGTAAAAATAAAAATAAAATAATAAACTCTTCTTTCATACTTCCTGACCACAGTTTCCTATCTTTCTACTCCTTCTAGTTCCAACCACCTTCTCCCACCCCATTCACATCCATTTTCCTTCAGAAAAGATCAGGCCTCCAAGAGACAACAACCAAATACAACAAAACCAAATACCACAAGACAATTAAAAAGCCATTTCACCAGAACTGCACAAGACAAACAAGCAGGATGAAAAGAGCGTCAAGGAGACAAAAGAGTCAAAGGTTCACCTACTCCTAAAATTAATAATTCCAGAAAACACCAAGTCAACAGCCACAGTGCATTGAGTTCTACAAAACCACCAAGCTAACAGCCACAACATATATGCACAGAACCTTGTGGAGACTCAAGCAGGCCTCATGTTTACTGCTCCAGTCTCTGTGAGTCCACATAAGCCCTGCTTAATTGTTTGGGTGGGTCATGTTCTTCTGATGTCTTCCATGCTCTCTAACTCATACTGTCTTCCTTCCCCTGTTTCTCCAGGGTTTCCAGAGCACTGATGGGAGGGACAAGATAGAGATTTCTGATTTTGACACTTCTCTCCATATGTCTGGCTGTGGGTCTCTACCTCCTCTACTATCTGCTGGCATAGGAGCCTCTCTAATGACAACTGCCCAAAACACTGACCATAATTGTCTTTCTGTGTCTGGGTTAACTCAGTATGGTTTTCCTTTTATTTTTTCCCATTTGACTGCAAATTTAATGATGTCATTTAATAGGTGAGTGATACTTTTATATAAAACCTTTTCTTCTAAAACTCATTCTTTAAATAATAATGAGAAGTTAATAGGAAAATTATTACAAGATATTCTTAAAGCACTACTTAAAATTATAGTCATTAACTAATAAAGGAAATTTTAATGGATTGAAGTAAATAAACAAAATACAATACAGTGATAAATAATTCAGGGAACGGTCAGTAGGTGAAAATAATTGATTGACATATACAAATGCTTTACATTTTTGTAAATATGTCTTGATGCCATATATTTCTTCAATAAAACAATATCTTTTATAATAAGATAAATTTCCAAAGGTATAGACAGTTTCTGGTAGGATAAATCTAAAAACATTGCTCCTACATGGGTGGGAATAGATAGTTAGCCATGGAATAAGAAGTATCTATTCCAAGTTCTTCATAATTATTTATCACGATAATGTATTTATTGCTTATGTCATCAAGAAAATTGCAAGTTATAAATTCTATAAGGATAATATAATATTTGATGTCTCTTACCTTGTCTCAAATATTTTTGAGTGCTTTTATTTCTAAGAAATATTTAGTACATAATCATAAGATTGGTGAATGGGTTCAGAACAATCAACTTGTCCATGAAGGATCATTTATTTTGACTTTAACAACAGACTTACTATGAATATCAACTATTCTATCAATTAAATGAATTAAATCTCTGATGTCTGGAGAAAGGCCAGAGATAGAAAGCAATGATTATATTATTCTTATATTTAGAATATTCATAAAACAAGCCATGAATATCAAGTATATAATTTCTATATATCTCAAGCTAGATATAATAGACAGGATCAACGGCATGCCTTGGCAACTCAAAAGATTATAGAATTTCTGGAAAACCCATCATATGCTAAATAACATTCTAAGACTAAATTTACATATCAGAGGACCTGATTCTTGTTAGTCCTTTTGAAGATGATGGCATATGCACGGAAGAGTTGAGCTACTTAATACCTGCCTTTCTTTTCCTTCTCCACCTGCTTCCTTAACACAAATCATTACCTTTGAGGCATTACCCATATGCAAAGCCTATGTCCTTTCATATCTTAATTACCAAACCACAGAAATCTTGTGCACTCATACACTTCTGATGTTTCCTACTCTTTTTTATGAGGTTACATTATCAAAGATTTTATAATTAATGAGGAATTACCTGAGTTAACATTTTTAAAAACCTTAGGAACAAGCTCTGCACACAGCTTACATTCAATCTTCCTAATAATTGAAAAGGGTTGAAATGTATTGAATAATTCATTCTGATTGATCATTACTTCTAGGTGACCAAGTGCATTTTTCAATGTTCTGTCTAATATTTTACTATACATTGACTCCAGAACCAAAAGTGACTAATCCATATTTCCATCTCTTGTTGGTTCCCTTCCTTCCCAGAAAAGACTGCCCCATGTTTAGGTATAATATATTTTATTGTCTTCTCTTACTGATTGCTTGTCCTTATTTTAGACAAATTCTTCTCTTTCTCCCCATATTCCTTCTATACATTTTAGTCTTTGTAATTTTTCTATTTTAATCATAAACACATGTACATGCATGAACACACACATACACAGAGAGATATACATAGAAAGAGACACACAAAGCAACAATAATAACCACAGCAACTGTTACTACCACTACCCTTAATGATAATAATATGAAAAACAATTATAAAGAGTACATTGGTAAATATTTACTTCTAGGTCCTGCTATCTTGATATTCAGTTTTGAAGTTTAGTATTCTTTAAATATACATCCAGAAGTGATTAAAAAATTTTTCACATTCATTATTTCCTCATTGTCTCATATGTCTAATCTTACTTGCTTAACTGCTTTTAGGTGAGTGTATGGGAAACTTTTGAAGGATTTTTTTCAATGATATGTCACATCTTTTCATTCCCCAATCTCATCTAAGGTTTATTTATGTTATAAGTAAAATAGCTGGATAGGTAGATGATAGATGACAGATAAATGACAACTGATATATAAAATAGGAATGCAGTCTTTTATACACAGAACACATATCACTGTATATGTATTCTAATTTTATATTTAACATATTTCATTTTCCCAGATAATCTGTAAATCATAAAGACTTGCATAGATAGCCACACATTGAAAAGGTAAGTAATTCTTCCAGACTTTATAAGCTTGCTTCCAGTAACTCAAGACCATGCAAAAGAGTAGGGTGACCTATAATGTGCTGTGGCAATAAGTCCATTGGTACAAGATACCAAGACTATGTGTTGAGGGAAGGGGTAAATCCAAGTCTAGGGATGGATGATGGCCATTTGGCTCAAAAAATGAAATATTTAATAACTATAACTGGCCATTGGGGTTAGGTGCTAAGTAGGAGTCTGCTTGTTAGTTTTTGGCTGCTCAGCTCCAAAATAACCACACAGAAACTATATTATTTAAAACACTGCATGGCAAATGATTCTAGCATATTCCTGACAGTCTCTTCCGTATTAAATTGTGCCACTTCTATTAATCTATGTATTGCTATGTGGCAGTGGTTTACCAGAAAGTTTTTTTTTCTAGCATCTATCTCTGATGAGGATACATTGCTTCTCTTTGACTCTGCCTTCTTTCTCCCAGCATTCAGTTTTGTTTTCCCCACATAATTATATTCTACCCTATCAGGTCAAATCAGTTTCTTTATTCATTAACCAATAAAAGTATGACATAGACAGAAGGACCTCCCACACCAGTCAGGAGTGGAGGAAATCTTACATGAATATGTAGGCATTTGTGTTTCTCACAGTATCTGTTTGTATGCACCTATATGTGGGATCGTAGAATGATGAGTAGAGACAAGTACAGTTATATTGGCCATAGACAGTGATGAGACTGCACGTGTGTTTACTGGTACCTACCAATACAAATCAAATTGTGCATGTGTGGACAACTGCAGTTCCTACTATGGGTATAAGCAGAGCAGTATGGAAAGTTGGCTACTTAACATAGTCAGCTGTGGGGTGTGAACAGCAAGTGTTCACAAGCGTGAAATCAGGGTAAGATACAAGCGTAAATGCAAATGTAAAGAATCACACTGTTATTTGGGAAATTGAGGTGACTTACAACTATCTTGCAAAGATTGCATTGCAAGCCTAAGTGGGGAATTTGTTATGAGATCTTTTTATAAAACAAATGTAGAAGAAGGGAATAATAGCAAAATCTGTGGCTCTTCTCTTATAGTATCTGGGTAAGCTCCTGTGTAACTGCGTATGAATATTGGGTACATTGTAGAATTTTATGTACTATTAAATGAGGTGACAAACTTTCTTGCAGTCTCACAATTAAACTCACAGGACATAGAAGATTTTGGATAGGCCTACATTGAAATGTTAATTAATGCATGTTGTCAAGATACATTATAAATTTGGAGTCCTATCTGTAGTTTAGCATTGATGTAAGGATATACATAGAGATGAACAGAACTGAGCAGTTAGAAACAAATATATGCTTGATTGACTCTTGACAAAGGCACCAGGAATCATAGTGGTGAAAGAGTATTTCAAATGAGACCCAGGAGCAGCTGTACTTCCTTAAAATTGTCTTTACCTTTCTTGAAATCCTATACAAGATTATCATATAGAGAGTACACAGAAATTTTAAATTAAAAAGATATCTTTATAAGAACAGTTACAGAAGAAAATGACTGAAGAAATTTGTGAGGAATTTTTTCTTAGAAGTAACTAAGAAATATGTAATATAATGAAGTATGAGATAAAAATTGTCATACTTGATTTCATCATTTTTGTCTTCTGTTTAAAAGTCTACTAGTAAAAAGTTGGAAGGCAGGTCACAAATCAGAAGAAAATATTTAAGTTGCATATTTCTGACCAAGGAGTTTTACAATAATATACAAAAGAAGTTGCATTCAATATTGATGTGAGAAATGATTCTATTAATAATAGGATACATGTTTAATCCTTCTTTACAAAAGGAAATCAATTACTTATGAAGCTTAAACAGAAAATTTCAGTGCTTAGTAATAATTGAATACACAGAAAATTATCATCATGTAAGAGGAATCTATTATTAAATAAAATCAGTGTATCAATTATCCATAATAATCAGAATTAATATCAAAAGAAAAATTTTGAGTGAAGATAGCTGAACAAAGGGATAAAAGAAAATGCAGAAAAAGCAAAACTAATTTGTGTTTAAATAAGTAGACTGGAATAGTCTATGGATGCTGATGAGGAAGAAAAGGTAGGGAATTGACAGCACAAAATGTTTTGTTGTATAAAATAATACCAGAATTGACCCCGATGATCAACTGTTTCTAGAAACCATATGCTCTTCTCTAGTAAAGTGCATGTATTTGCTTATATGTAAATCTCATCTTGACTGAACACAAAGACAAAGCTGTAAGAGCTAATAATATATGCCAGTTGGAGAATTATTAGGTTGATTCTAAAAAGGAACATGTTTTTGTGGCAATGGCATTCAAGGATCACTTGTTATGGTCCTGTTACCAGATATCCAATTAGCTTGGGATGTGACCTATATAAAAATTGCATCCTTGCTTTGTTTCTAATTTGTTCTTTTCAATAGAAGAAAATTAGATTTTGAAAATAAAGACTGAAAACTTAGTTGTAAGCAATGCCCCAATATGAAAGCCAATATCTTCATTGGACCCAAATGCAATTGAGAAGCAGATGATACACTCCCACATGTGATTAGAAACCCCATGATTTAAATGTGTAGATAAGGAAGTAGAACTTCAAGACCCTTTCAAAATTTATCACCCCCCATAACATGCTATGTTTTCAGTGGTAGTGCTCTATTGATATGAATTTTCTTTTGGCTACAACATTTCCATTTAATTACTATTTCTAAAAAGAAGCATTTTTGAAATATATCACAGTATTTACCAACCTTGGGTGCATTTGTTAAATGTGATGGAGGGAATAGCAATCCAGGACCTTTGGTTGGGTTATTGGGATAACAGTAGAAACAAGGAAGCACAAAGCTCACCTTTTATATGCAGTATCTACATCATGAAAGTTGTGCCATTCAACACAAAATGTGGATGGCATTTTAGATCCTTAGTGTCTGAAATTCTACCTAGATGTAGGCATTTCATTCTCTGATTAATTATGACAAATTATGCTTTTACACTGAACCATATCCCTTGCTTCTTCTATGTATTGTGCTCTGTTCACTTAGACCATTAAAATCATTTTCTAACTGATTTTCCTTTCTACTTATGTTCTTATCTATTCTTTCAGTCTGTAAAAAGATAAAATATAATTTTGACATGAAATACAGATTATAAGAGAATGCTGATTGTGTATTTTTTGGTAAAGATTTACAAAACAATATAACCTCTCTATTTTTGAGTACGTGATTTGAACCATGTCTGGATTATACAAAATTTTCTTTTTTTGAGTATGTATCCTGAAATATGCCTGGATTGTATGTTTCCTTGTACACAAACTGTTTAAGACTGCTTACATTTCAAAACCCTCAGTAAAATTGGAGATCTTAATTGGGTCTCTACAGTTGGAGATCAAACTGCATTGAAGAGGGGGTGTTAATCATTGTAGGAGTTAAAGGGGATGGAGGACACCAGAATACCAGCCACTTAATAAATGAAGCAGGCCTTATATGGTCTCATAGAGACTGGAGCAACAACCAGAGGGTCTGCATGGCTATGTACTATGTTCTCTGCTTATATGTTTTGGCTGTTAACTTTGTGTTTTTTTGTGGGACTCCTAATAATGGGGGCAGGTTAGATGCTGACTCTTGTGCCTGCTCTTGGGACTCTTTTACTGCTACTAGGTTGCCTTGTCCAGCCTTGGTATAAAGACTTTTGCCCTGTCTTCTTGTATCTTTCTTTGTCCTGTTTTACTGGCGTTTCTTGGAGGTCTATACTTTTTGAAGAGGAAGTGGAGGGTTAGTGTGTGTGGAGGAAGAAGGGAGGTTGTAGAAGGGAGGAAGAGTGAACTGGGAGCAGTGGCATGAGGGCAAGATGTAGTGGGGATGTATGTATTGTATGAAAGAAATTATTTTCAATAAAATAAAGAATATTATTGCTTTCATCAAATGCCAATATCTTCCCAAGCCAATGGGCATATTTGTGAATCTCTCTAAGTTCTGTGATCTGTTCCACTGAGAAATGTATCGACCTTTTTGCCACAACTGTGTCGATAGCTCTATTGTAACTACACCACGAGTCACAAACTCTTCCAATTGCTCTTTCCATTTTCTTCATTGTAAACATTGTTTTTATGTCTAATTAAATTTACTCTTATGTTGCTCTTAGAAAAATCATAGCTAACACTTATAAATCATCATCATAAATAAATACCAGGTAACCTTCACTAGCAACCCAATCACAATTTTGAGAGAATTAATTTTTCCCTAGTATTGAATATTCCAACTTAAACATGCATTATGTGACCCTTAATTAGTTAGGTTTTGATTTATTTTGTCTGTGTTGTATAGTTTCAGTATATAATTTTTATGCATACGTTATACTTGTACCAAAATATACTTTTGATATTAGTTTAGTCATCTATGTTTAAATACTCATTTTATTAATTATATAGATCTGTGTGAGTGTTTTACCAGGATTAATTTATGTCCACATATGTGCAGTGTTGAAGAAGATATTTAAAAGTTAGGGATCTTTGAGCATTGGAGAGACATGTGGTTGAGAGAAAATGTGTGGTGTTAGGGATTGAACCTAGGTCCTAGGCAAAAGCAACAGTGCTTTTAACTCACTGGACCATCTCACTAGCCCCAAAATCATGTTGTGATCTCAATGCCTTGACTCATTATCTTATTTTCAATGTCATTTATATTGGTTGAATTTTTACTCTTTCATTCTCATTTTTTTTAATTATCTGTTTTCCATTGCTTCTTATTTGGGAAGTTAGCGGCAACTCTCACTCTTATTGTTTAAAAACGTCCCTACTTTTGGCTTCTCTCAAGATTATCTTTGTCTTTAAAAGTTTTTTTTTTCTTTTTTAAATTTTATTTTTAAAAACCATCTTTTTTTATTTTACAGGCCAGCAAAGATGGTAGTTTCTACATTGCCAGTGTTAACACACACAGACTTCCATGAAGAGCTAAACCACATGACAAAAGCAAAGAGAACAAATATTGTCCTTTGTCTCTTCCTATTCCTTCCTCCTTTTCCCCATCCCATCCTTTCCTTGGAAAGGGTAAGGCCTCTCATGAGAAGTCAACAAAGTATGTCACATCACTTGAGGCAGGACCAAGTCCCTCTTCCTTGTATCTAGACTGAGCAAGGTATTGCTCCATATGGAATGAGCTCCAAAATGCCAGTTCAATCACTAGGGATACTGGTTCTATGGTCAGTGGTTCCATAAATTGCCCAAGCCAAACATTTATCACGCACATTCAGAGGGTCTAGTTTTGTCCTATGCAGTTTCTCCTGAAGTCTGTCCAGAGTCTGTGAACTTCTACTATATCAGGTCAATTGTCTCTGTGGTAAAGACCAATTTTGGTCTTTACCAACTTGTTCATATTATCATTCCTCCTGCTCTATCACTGTGCTCTGGAGGACTGGACAGTGCTTAGGTGTGGATCTCTGCATCTACTTCCATCAGTGACTGAATGAAGTTTCTGTGATAAAAATTAAGGTAGTTATCAATCTGCTTACAGGGGAAGGGCAGCTAAGACACATTCTCCACTATTGCTGTGATTCTTATCTAGGGTCATATTTGAAGATTTCTGGTAATTTCCCTAGTGCCAGATTTCTCGCTAACCCCATACTGACTCCCTCTATCAAGATACCTCTTTCATTGCGTACACTCTCTCTCCCTCTCCAACTCGACCTTCCTAACTCCCCATGTTCTTTCCTCCCCATTTCCTTCCACCCATCTCATACACACACATTCCCACTTTATTCAGGAGATTTCCACTTCCCAGGGAGATGCATGTATGACACTCTTCGAGTCCTTCTCATTTCCTGCCTTCTTTGGAGTTGTGGACGGTAGCCTGGTTATTTTTTGTTTTATGTCTATTATCCACTTATGACAAACTGTGCTTGTATTTTCTGGGTCTGGGTTGTCTAACTCAGGATGGTTTTTTCTAGTTCCATCCATTTGCCTGCAAATTTCAAAATGTCTTTTTTTCACTGTTGAGTAGCACTCCTTTGTGTAAATGTATGATGTTTGTCTTTGTGTAAATGTATGACGTTTGTCTTTGAATGTTTTCAAAGAGAACAAAACATATCAAGATATATAAGATAAATATTTACCATTTTCATTGTTTACTGAACTTCCCTTACATATTAGTTAATATCTGCTAATATCTTTAGGAATTTTTAGCTGTTATAACTCTAGATCATTTGTATTCATTTACTTTCTCTTTTCTGACTTTTTCAATTTTCATGTATTATTACATCCTTTGTCCTCCAGTTATTTTTACATGTTTTATTCAAAGTTATTTGTTCTTTTCTCTCAATTATTTTTTCATCTCAGGAAACCTCTGTTAACATATTATCAAGTACACTGGGTTTCTTTTTCAGATATTTCCAGGAAAATGGTGAAGCTATTATTGTTATATTTAGTCTTAGAGTAGTTTTATTTTAAATTCTGCTGTTTTCTTTTAGAATTCTTCTGAAGTTTTCTATCTTTCTTATTATATGATCCACTTATTCTTGTATGATGTCAATATACTTCTTACTATACCTAACACTTCATAAAACACTTGCTTTATGATTCAAAATGTCTATTTATCTGATTTTCTTGCCTCTTTAATGTTTCTTTATCACCCCTGTTATTTTTATGAATACCAACCACAACGTTCAATTAAAAAGCTCTTGTTAATATTCTGTAGTGTGAAGAGTTGGGCTTCCTATTCTAGCTCTGCTGTGTCTCTCCTAATAATCAATATCTGAGGGTAAAGCTTCTTCAGGTGTTGTTTGTGATGTCTTTCTTCCTAGTTTTGGTTCCCTATGATAAAGCTTCTTACTAGTGTATGGGGTTTGAATTCAGTCTTTTATAAGTCACAGTTATGCACATTCTCTTTTGAAGTAGAAGAAGTAAAATGGAGGATGGAGGGAAATGTTCTGTAACCTGGTGGGTATGTCTCCTTCTGTTAGAGAGCCATTGCAATGTTTGACATTATCACCTTCTTCTCTAGAAAGGAGCAGAGGGTACTGAAAATGAGTCATTCTCTTCTCCTGGGTCAAATAAATTTTGATAAAATCTAAGTGGGTTAGACTCTAGGAAAATAGTTTCACTGAAACACAAGCTTTTATTAGGGGGAAAGCACTTTTCTGTGCTAATTTCAAAATGAATGTTTTATCCCTTCATGTAAGTTGTCTTTGATTTTATTTTTATTTTGAGAACCTGGTAGAGCTTGGGGAGTAAATGTCTCGAAAGCATAGAATCCCATAAGGCAGTACACCCTCTCCTACTGTGTTTAACTCTGAAGCTCTTCTGTGCGAAGCCTCTAGCAATTTGTCAATCATAGCTTATAAGCTCCTACTGAAACTGGACCCAGAAGCTGGTTTCTAAGCTGTGATTTTCTGTATTTTCTCATTTCTCTAATTTTCAGGGTGACAGGTCATCCAGTGACCCCAATTCCCTAATAGCTACAAGAAAAATATGTTGTTTTCTTTTACTGAGCTCTTTTTCTGAGTTGTAAGGATTGGAAATGAAGACTCCCAAATCATTTATCTTTCAGACTAAACTCTAAGCCACATCCTTAATAGGGAAATTATTCTTCTAAGAAAAATGTTCCTGATCATAATAACAATTTTTAGTATAAAATGCTTGAAATGCAAAAATATAAAAAGGAAAAACATTTCCTTTATTATATTATACTGATAAAATACAGCTCTTTTGTATATGCTTACTATTCTTTCTTTGAATGCTTCTGTTATCACAAGGTTATTTTCTATTGTGACTTTTGCTTTTCTTTAACAATATATCCTAAATTTTGAAAGTCACACTGAATAATGATGCACTTTCTCATATGTCTACAATAAAATTTACTCAACAAGACATGATTTTTTATTCTTTATATTATTCAACCTTTTCACCATTACAAATTGATTAGCAACCAATAGATTTACATATATATTGTGATTCTGAATATTCCCATGTAATTGGATTACACTAAAAAGAATCTCTGTATGAAAATGAACAAATACTCTTTTAAAGATTTGATTTTTCTCTACTAATTATTTTCTAAAATACTATTAACTTACTATCAGTTTAAGTAGAAAAGTTAATTATGAATGTCTATAAATCTCAATCTAGTTACAGAAATAATAGAATCAAGTAAATGAAGTCAAATGCACCGAAGGAACAGATAATAATTTGTCTGGTATTTCTTTCTCCCAATACCTTATTTGCCATTAACACACATTAACTGATGTGTATGTGTGTGTGCATGCGTGTGCATTTCTGTATGTGCATATTCCATAATGTATCCAAAGCACATGCCATATACATAGCTACCTTCCATTAAAATTATAATACATAAAACAGAATATATGGGGGGAAATTATTGTAATTGATAATCTCTTCCTTTCATTTTTCCCACTCTTGATCTGCAATTCCAAATGAGGATATATCCCAGGAATTTATTAAGCTGCTCACTTTGCCACACCTGACACAATATATTTAGTCTACTACTTGAACATGAGCAATGTGTTTCTATCATAGCTAATTGTGTTTCTATTGTAGCTAATAGCACAGTGGCAATTTCATTAGTGTTGTAGGTGTAAAATGTGTATATTTGAATAGTATATATATACATACATATATATATATGTATACACACACATATATATGAATATATACATACATATACATATATACATATACATACATGCATACATACATACAT
>LOJH01056024.1:0-11773 GCA_001685095.1 Ellobius talpinus | reverse complement strand
TATATATATATATCTACTATCCAAGGCTATTTATACCTTTATTACCTTAATTTAAAACTCTTTAACAAAATGATATTATGTTCTGGATTCTTTCTAGATACCTGCTTCTTTAATGCTCATAGCAATTAATGAAGCTGATATTTTGTGGTCATAATTGTTTTTATCTGATACAAAGCAACTCAGGTAGGAGGGGTAAAGGAGCTTGCTAAGACCATGAGCTAGAACTGACATCCAGGTATCCTGACTTTTCTCTCCATCATTTATCTACACTGCCTGTATTGGTTACTTTTCTGGCTTCAGTGACAACATACATAGGAAGTGTTTATTTCAGTTTACAATTTGAAGGTGGAGTCTATCCTTATGGGGAAAGACGTGATAACAGGCAGGGAAGGATAGGAGCAGGACCTAGAGGCCAGCAGGCCACATTGCATCTGTAGTCAGGAAGCAAAGAGTGGACAGGGATTGGGACCCAGCTACAAAACCTACCAAGACTCATCCCCACCCACTTCCTCTCCAAGGTTCCATCTGTAAAAGTTCTACAACTTCGTCAGACAGCACCACTTCCTAGGTAACCAGTATCCAAACACAGTAGCATGTGGGGGCAGTTTCACATTCAAACCACTACATTGCCTTTGTCTATACTGCTTCTGTCTCAGATTGACTTGCCTTCAAAGCGTTTTAACACATAAAACAGAAAATAGTAAATATTTGTATATTGTTTATTATTGTCTCCCTACCAAAACATCAGCTCCCTGAAAACGGGGACTTGGTTCTTCTGTTTAGTGCTTATGAATTCCTGAAAGACACCTAAATGAACGAGTGAACAAATGGACAAACAAGCAAACACAACACCATATGCTGGTAACTTAGCAGCTGCCTCTCTGCGGAGTTAGAGCACTGCACAATGCCTTCCTGCAGGCAGGCTCCTCTTCGGGCAGGGCTCGGGAGCTCCAGAACTCTGTAAGGCTAGAGGAGCAGGTGTGGGGAACCACTTTATTCCGTAGCTCCCCAGAACAGCTTTCTCCCCTCAGCTAATCAGTTTCTGTCTAGCTAGCATTCCTTTTCTCAAACTGGTGACTCTCACCAGCTTGATGTTCTGTTAACAGTTGCTGAGATAAGGGCCCCAAGTGAGCAGTGCTCCCTGCTTAGCACCAAGGTCTGTGGGCCTTTGCATCTTCAGCTCTATGGATCTCGCTGCTAAGCATCTACATTTTACTCACTATAACCTCCTTTCTTTATTCCTCTGACTGCTGTGAACGTTAGCAGCTGTATGATTATTTCTCTGGCTTATTAATATTCCCCTTTGCCTTTTCATATTTCAAATATATGTTTAACTATTTTTCGTATTAGAATTTTTATTTCCCAATTTGGCACGGTTGTTGTCTCCTTGAGTGTTTTTCAGATGAGCATCTATTGATCTTTCAGAGATGAGACTTGGGGATTGGCCTTGTTTTGTCCTTGAGCTTGAATGAAGTGCTTAGCTCTGTGCAAATGTGTACGAGAATATCCATAATCCATGGTATGTGGCATTACCAAGATCAATCTTGTTTTCTTCTGCTGTTGTGGGTGTGCCTAATAACAGAGGCAGCATCTATAGCTGCTGGCCATTATAACAGTAATGATGACCGAATGCACTCTGGTACGGGGTGGCTTCCTTGAAATGGATGGGGGGATGTTCAGGAGACATTGCTGCTAAGCCCTTGAACACAACTCAAACCAGACCCAGAGATGCTGAGTGGATTTTAAAGGATTCTCTTATTAAATAGACTTTCCTGGAAACTAGGTACCCAGTCTACTTGTTTAGATTGTAAATCTACAAGTTAAAATTGATTTGGTTTTCTTACATATGAAAGATTTGGGAGACCTGGAATGGGGGCATCTGAGTAGATTCATAACATGAGACATCATTCAATGTCTATTTCCATGAAAAATAATACAATTCGGAAGGAAAAAAATAACACTTCAAATGATACAGACTGTGAAATACATTAATGTTCTTCAGCAGAGGAATCTATGTCCAGGAGGTGTCAGTTCATACATTAGAGTGCCTCTGTTCAACAAGTCACCAGAAATAGTAACGTTTGTCTTAAGTCTGTCAACCCTGAAAAATGATATCAGTTGTCTTTCCTGGTAGGAGCCATTACTGAGAGTCCTGTTGTCATTTATGGAGTTTGATGGGCTGCAGGAGCCAATCTGCTTGTCATCAGCAGCTGTCAGATGCTTCCCTGCTTCATTGCTCACAAGTATGTGTATAACCTGCCGGCTCTCCGTCACTGTCCCACTGTTTCATACCATGCTTCCATGCAGTCTGAGTTCATAGCCATGTTGTGCACTACTGTTGTATGCACAGATGTGTAGTAGGACTTAGTGATGACACTCTTTGTAAAGCTTATTTATCTCCTTTATAATTAAGTGTATCTATTTTGATGGATGTGGTGTGTGTGCATGTGTGCACAATGTATGTTGTGTGCGGTGCTTGCATAATAGTGTGCATGCTGGTGAAACCAAGTAGAGATCAGAGGAGGGAATTGGTAGTTTTCCTCTATGGCTTTGCACCTCGTTGCCTTGAGATGGAGACTGTCACTGAGTGGGGAGCCTGACTTGTCAGTTCTGGGGGCCATCACACTTTCAAGATTCACCCGTCTTTGTCCCCACATGTTGGAATTATTGGGGTGTGCCCCCATGTCTGCTTTTTAGAGCAGATGTTGGGGTTTGAATTCAGGTCCTTATGGTTGGAGAATAAGCATTCTTACCCATTGAACCATCTCTTAAACTCCCAAAATAAACTTGCTTTCACAGATGCAAGAAAGTATAAAAGTAATTAAGTCTTTCTTCTAACATTTAAAAGAACAAAAAGCATGTTGCTGCTGACTGTCCTTACCCCAGCATAATACTGAACAACAGAACTTATTTCTCCTGAGTTTCTCTCCAAGTTTTCTTGGATGTGATGGGAACTTTTATTAAAATAAATGCGTGGTGGGGAGCTGGAGTCTTATGTTTCTGGACATGTCCAGCCATGTAAGGATCACAGCACAGTATCAAGTGGGTGACTTTTGACCTACAGTAGTTCTGAGTCTTGTTATCAAGAGAGAACCAAAACTCAGTTCTTTCATCATGTAAATAGCAGTAACAACTCATAGACTTCTGTTAGGATTAAGTAAAATAATAGAAGGCAAGGTAGCAGGTTGGTTTCCCACTGCAGCTCTAGTAAAGTACTCCACATTTGAGGGCTTAGCAAAAGTGCGCTCTCTTTTTTCTTTTCCTTTTTTTTTTAAAAAAAAAAAACATGTTTTCATTTTACATACCAATTTCAGTTCCCTCTCCCTCCCTTCCTCCTGCTTCCTCCACCTTCCTCCCACCTCACTCCCAACCACTCCTCAGAGAGGGTGAGGTCTCCCATGGGGAGTCAACAGAGTCTGCCACAGCATTTTGAGGCAGGATCAAGGCCCTCCCTCCTGTATCTAGGCTGAGCAAGGTATCCCTCCATAGGGAATGGGCTTTGGCTCCAAAGAGCCCGTTCATGTGCTCTTTTCTAGTTTCATAGGTCAGAAGTCTGAACTGGGTCTCACTGGGATAGAAATCAAGGTTTGAGCAAGGCTTCAAATTCTAGTTCCAACCCATTATCAGCTTCTACTGGCTTCTCTATTCCTTGGCTCACTGCTCCTTTTTTCACCCCCACTCTATCTACATAGCCTCTATAAATCACTATGCCAGTATTTCTGAATTATAAGATTTCTATGGTTACATTTGGATTTCCAAGATAATCCCTCATTTCAAGTTGAGCTATTTAGCAGTGCTAATTCTTTTTTAATACTTTATTGTTTTTAATTGAATTGTACATTTTCCCCCACTCCCTTTCTTTCCTCCTTTCTCCCCTTCCACCCCCCCACAGCGCTCCCAATTTACTCAGGAGATCTTATCTGCCTAGGAAGCAGAGAAAAATAATGCTAATTCTATATGCAACTTCCCTTCTCCCCTACCATGTAAGAGCGTATGTTCATATGTTCTGGATATCAGCATGTAGACTTCTTGGGTCAGGATATTAATATTCCTACTATATTCAATTAATATTAGTAAGTAAATAATTCAGATAAAATGCTTTGCATTATCCTCGACATATAGGAGACCATTTTTAAGTACTCCCTAAAGTCATCCAAACATATATTAGATAGTTGATCAAAAGAAGAATACAATCAATCTGGAAAATTTAGGTAAACATTGTATGTATAGACAATTTTGGTTGGGGAAAAGGATCATTGACCACCTCTATATACCCCTGTGGCCCTAGTTCACCCTCTTTTATATTGCTGTCTAGGGTGCTAGGAATCTGTGTCATCAGTGTATACTAGACTTTTCTATCTAAGGGGGTAATGGGAAAATGACACTTACTCATACACTCTTGATGGTTTCCTTCAGACCTTTTCTTTATTATTCTTTTACATTCTCGATTTTTCATTTTCCTGGTGATTTCTTACTCTCATTCTTGATGTTTTCTTTCTAATTCTATTTTATTATTGATGTTTCCCTTCTAGTTCCTTCTAACTCATTCTTGATGTTTTCCTTAGAACTCTCTCATTCCTGATGTTTTCCTTCTGACTCATTTTAACTCTCTCTTCTTGATATTTTCCTTCTAGCTCATTTTAACTCTATCTAACTCTATCTTTATTCTTTCCCTTATAGCTTATATACCCCAGCAAAATCTTTCAGGGAATATAAAAATTACAATATGGTTACATTCTGTTTTTCAAGGGAATGATTATAATGAATATAAAACAAATAGTTAAAAACAGCATGTTTTCCATATTCCTTACATTGTTAAACATTTTATGTATTAGAGGTAAAAAACAAATGATCTCAAGAACCCATGTACATTCATAATCAAGGAACATGTTACAGATTAACCATGTGGGCAAGCAGGTATTCTTGTTGGAACTTTTACTTGCAGGCTGCATTTTGCAGTTAGAAAGAAAGGGTCATTTACTTTATTACTTAACTTAAAAGATGATCATATAAAGAATCATAAAGGAATCACAAATCTAACCTTTTATCTATGAAAAAGAATCAGTTAGCTCTACTTTAAATCTTTAGGGTGCATATCCACTTATTAATAGTTTTTTATATCAGGAGATTGAGGTCAAAATGGGTATAAGGAATTAATCATCACTTTTGATCATCAACCAACCCTAGCAAGGAAAGTATGTGAACTTTAGATTGTTTTCTAAGGTTTTCATCTCAAAACTATTATCAAAACATCTGATCCAACCTGAAGTTATTTTAAAACTTTGCTTCAGCTAATGATGCACACTGAAACCTGTGACTGCATCTTTCAGCATTAAGAGAATTTGAGCCAGCCTGGCTCCTGGGGACTCAATTGCTTTTCTTAATCATTAACTTGAGATACGAACTAAGTATCTTCTTAGGTGAAACTCATAGGCCCTGGCTGTGTAACATTCCTTGTATTTATTTTTATTCATCAAATCTCTGTATAAGCTAACATTATTATTATCAAATAGACAGTACAGCTTAGGGAGGAATCACCTTATGACAATCCATAGATAAAAATGGTCAGTAGATTGGGATGTTTCCTTAAGATAAGCACACTACATTACAAGCAGTGGGGTTCTCCCCACATCCATTCACACCATGCCAGATACCAGAGAAAGATCGAAGCAGCAAACATGTAAAGGTACAGCAGAAGCAAAAGATATTCCTGTGACTGTGGTCTTGACCCATAGAGAGTTTCCTCCTGGTGGGCTGACAACTTGAACTTCAGTTGCTACCTGCTGCTCCTCTGACAAGCTACTAGCACTTTTCTCAGGCTTTATCTGAAGTTTCTCTTGCGGGAGGACCCCAAGTTTTTGTCCCTTGGTTATTAATAATGAGTATGTTGCCATTATTTAAAGTTTCACCAGGTGTTCTGACATCAGTATTATTCAATTAGATAAATATACGTAAAACATTCATTTTGGGGTCATTTATAATCATTCGGGAAAATTGGTAATATTCTTAACTTGGCAGCTCAGTGTTCTTGAGATTTTATCTGCTCAATATAGAAAATAGAACCAGCCCTGTTAGAGCAGGTGTAGTCCTGAAGTTGAGAGCACTGGAGAGTGGCTTCTGTTTCTCATCTGTCTTGTGGCATAATGGGCTGGGGAAAGATGCCCTCCCCCTACCCATCAATGCCTGGGGCAGGTGGGGGAGATGGCCTTGTGGTCATAAGAGTGGGAGAGCTATCCTGATTCCCCCAAGCTGTAATACTCAGGAGAGCAGGCCCTGTACCCTGCCAGGATAGCACAACAGATCCAATCCTGTTAATAGAGATGTGGGTGAGCCACCCCCAAAATCATGAGCAAGGAACAGATGTCCCAATTTTCTATCTTGTAGACCAACCCCATAGTTGCCCAGGCCCAGACCCAGGGTTATAACTTGGCCTACACCAACATCCACTCCATCTATGATATGCTGGAGCATGTGAGGACCTGCCCCACAAATCTAAAACTGCAGGTTCTCCACAACACAGAGTGCCTGCAGGTTGCCCAGGACGAGTCCTAGTGTGGGGTCAGCATCAAATGTGTAATAGAGACCCAGGGCCTTGAACCAGACCAATGACTCCCTGCAATGAACATTTGCAGGTAGAGATGTATGGACCAAGAGGTATGTGACCTGACTTGTTGGGTTGCACTGAAGCTTTCATGATGAGATTTTTAACTATTTCTCTCTTTAAAAAATATCTCTCATTTTATATTCTTCATTTTTTTCTCTTGAATTTTTGTTAAATTCAGGGGCATGGTTCAAGATCTGAGGGTGGATGCAAAGGGATGGGAAACAAATGAGATTAAGATAGATGATGTGACAAAACACATAGAATAAATATATTTTATTAATAAAAAAAGAAAGTTGCTCCTCAACAGAAGCACAAATTGATCTGGGAATGATTTTTACCTATATTTTATCATTACATCATGGAAAGTTATATTTGATTTAATTATTTTGTTTTGTTTTGTTGTGGTTCTTTTCTTTTTCTTTTCTTTTCCTTTCTTTTCTTTTCTGTTATGAGGATCAAACCCAGGGTCTTGTCCATGGCAGGAATACGCTCTATCACTGAGCTATAAACCTGGCATTAGTTTACTATTTTTTTTCTTTATTGTTGTTACATGTAAACATGTATATCTCTGTTTAAGGACAACTTGCTGAGTTTATTTTGTCATTCTAGTATGTAGATGTTTTTTGGGCTGATCACTTGATATTAGACAAACAATTAGGGATTGATCAATGCGGAAGCCTGGTTTTCCTTTCTCAGTAGTAGTTTTGTTTAGCTTTTCCTCTAGAGATGAGGCCTTGGCAGAATTCCCTTTATCCATGTTGACCTGTCAACTGGTGTTCTTTTTTTAAAGTATTTATTTATTTATTATGTATACAATATTCTGTTTGTGTGTATGCCTGCAGGCCAGAAGAGGGCACCAGGCCCCATTACAGATGGTTGTGAGCCACCATGTGGTTGCTGGGAGTTGTACTCAGGACCTTTGAAAGAGCAGGCAATGCTCTTAACCTCTGAGCTATCTCTCCCTCAACTGGTGTTCTTTATAATTTGTTCAGGTTTATAATTTTTTAATGATATGCGTTAGCATATCACACAGAGATGAATAGAGGCTTTGGTGAATTAGTGCATATTGAGATGGTTTTCCACGATGAAACCAAACCGTGAGAATATTTTGAGATAACTCATATTTACTGGCAGAGTCTTCTGCCTTTTCTACTCATATCACATACAGCACTCTTTAAAAGATTGCTAGGATCAATTCCTTTTCTTCCTTCTTTTCACTATCAAAGTTTGAGCTGATGAAAGGAAAAGCCACATATATTTGTAAACTAGCTTGAAAATTGCTAAAAATGCTTTTCTCCTCAGAAGGATTTTTTTAGGCTATATGTCTTATGCAGTCATTTTATATTTCATTAACAGAACTTTCAGCATTAGAGTTAGGCCTTTGCATTTACAATTGCATAAGTGTATGTGTAGAAGAACAACTCTACAGATCCAGATATATTGGATGATTTGTGAAACCCTGATCCAGTTGCATTATTCAAAATTTAGAAATTCCTATTTTTATTTGATGCGTCATCAGTATTCAGCTTGTGTCAAATATACCTGGTTTCAGTTAATGCCTTCTTGAATTCAGTGCTGCAGGTTGAGCCAATTTTGGTTTGATCTCTGTTAATTGATTTGGCATTTACTCTGAAGGTGCCATTAGAATTGTTCTACACAGCTCTCTTATAACTGAACACAAGATAGAAGTGTGGTGTATAGTGGCTTGTTTGCATAATTGAAGCAGAAAAACTTATACTGAGTTGATGCGTTCCAGTGTTTCTAAATGCATCATCAAACTTTTCTTTCCAGCCCAGAGGGCTCCACACTTAGAGGATTTAGCCGTGTGCCGAACACATTCAGTGTAATGCCATGTCAAAATGTGAGAGAAAAGGGATCCCATTTCCTCGGTTTGCTTTCTACTGCTGTCCGTAGTTTCCAGCCCGACTCTTGGTGCCAAGTAGTTAGGAACAATGTTATCATTGGAGAACAGTGCTTGGGTTTAGTTCTCCGTAATGCTATACCTGGCAAGTCAGACTTTCAGAGTGAATCTCCAGAGCCATATGTTGTGCTCCATTTGTGTGCAATCGCCACTATTGTCTTTAGAAAGCTTTGACCTTTCAGCAAGTGTGAGCACATCTAATATAAGGACTTACTTGGTTATGCTGAGTTAGAACTGCAGACCTTTATGCATTTAATCCAGCAGACAAGATTATTTCAGGAATGGTCTGCTGCTGCAGCAGAAAGGAGCTTCCTTGATGAGGGGTGGGAGCTGAACTTATCTGTGGGTAAAAGGATAGCTATGTAGAACACAGAAATTACATGCGTTTAAGAAACTTGCAATAGCAGGTTCTTCTCTAGAGTCTATTACTTCATCAACCCCAGGTAGTTGGCTAGGTTTATGATACCATGCATGGCTTCTATCCTAATTAGTGGTTCTGTCCTACTTAATTTAGTTCAATTATACATTTGTTAGTTATCACCAAGATAAAAGTGCTGCTAATTTCACCCTTGTGGATATCTTTCCAGGATAGTCTGTGGTAGGAATTACCACATGTATTACAGTTTGGTAGGCATATTGCATTCCTCCTTTGACAATCTGAATAGCAACTTCAGATACTATGAAAGCTAGTCCTTAGGTAGAAGGCTTTCTGTTTTGGTTCTAGCTTGATTCTTCCAAGTCCTGTATACTTCCAAGAACTGTATACTGTGTCTTAAGCCACAGGGCTTTACCTTTATATTCTTGGAGAAAACCACGGGCAATGACAAAGTCTATTGTTTTAGGAATCCCTTGGACTCCCCTGAACAGCAATCAGGAATCCACAAATGGTCAATGTGCAGAGAACAGTAACATACCATGGGCTGCCCAACTCCAAATGATATGTGTACAACAAAATTTCTACATATAAATCCTAGGGAACATCTTGTGAAAGAAGGCATGGAAAGATCCTAAGAGCCAAAGGACCAGCATAGGTGCCCTGTGATAGTGTCTTCTATACATGACAGGAGACTTTACACACCGAATCTCAACAGTGTGGTTGCCTAAACAAGACATGCTTAATGACAACACCAGATGACACACCAACATAGATGAAGGAAATCTCACAAGGTCCTATCCTTAGATGAAGAACTACAGGTAATCAATGGGCTGCTGAGAAAGGGAGAATCGGTCTTCTCCACTGACAAACACCACTTGGTTATTCAATACTATGGAGTTAGCCCTAAACAGTTATGAACACTAAATGAACTCATCAGGTCATATGTGTGTGTATGTATGCAATATATATTTATATATAATAAGTCATGAATTTGAGGGTGAGTGGGGGTGACACAGGAGGAGTTGAGAGGAGGGGTGGAAATGATATAAATACAACATTCTTGTATGAAATTTCCATAAAATAAAAAGTTAACTGTCTCACTTTGATAGATATAGATTTTTCTCAATTGTATTGTTTTTTGGTATATGTATGTTGGGCTTTATGCTTTCAGAAATAGTAGATGTGGAGATTAAAAATTTTGATAACACAGGGCTGTATAAAGTAAACAAGTGCTGGGTGACAATTGGGATGTTTTGTCCCTGTGAGAAAAATAGTGAAGATTCACTCAAGTTCTGAAGTTCTCTGCTATTTACATGAAATTAAACTATAGCTCAAATACCACAACCCTATTGCAAAAGCTTTTTATCCCCAAAATGTGCCATTCTACCATCAAGTGAGATGTCTCAGAGGGAAGAGACATGGGAGGGAGGCTATAAGTGGACAGGACATCGGATTTTCTCTGAGTAAAACTGGTCTGATGTTTTTTCTACAGAAACTGCTGGTGCTCATGTTTGTGCAAATGATCTGCACGTCTTCTATGATTTCAAGTCAGAATGGAGAGCAGGGATGCTTCCATCCTCTTAGAGTTCTTTCTCGGCAAGTTTATAATTTGTCCTTAGAGGATTATTCTAAGAATAGTTTTTCTTGGCATGTTTAAAATCTTTAGGCTTCTTTTTATAATAACAAATTTTTAATAGCCTTTCAAAGAGCTGAATGTGCATTTTTCAATAGTTTCTTTTCTGTCTGAGCACTTCTGCCTATGTTATAATTAGAAAAATTCCAGCAAGGGCTTGGGAATATTCATGTTTACATGATGCCCCATCTATATAATATGAAATTAAAAAGTTTTAGAAAGTATTGATAGACTCAACACAATTTTAAGAATTCATTTATATTTCTATACATGGATCAATTAATTACTCAAACAGACTCATATATTAATAGTGTAGGAAAAGGCTGAGCTTAACAGGAGTCTTTTATAAGTAACCACACTCTATAAACTCAATAGGATTTTAACTCCTATATTTTTCATATTGGGAGAAGTGATGCTCTGTACTTATAAATTGTAAGGAATGAAAATGTAATATTTTATTATTTATCTATCTATCATACATTTATATGGTTTATAATTTTAAGATGGGATCTAAAAAATTTTTTTTACATTTAATTTCTCAAGAGAGAGGAATTGGGAACAAATGCTAAATCTATGTAGGGATTCTAAATCCTTGGGTGAGAAAAAAAAATCCTTCAATTGTAAACGATTGCTCCCCAGAAAAGGTGTTTCAGTCCTTTGTGCTGGAACTCTTCTTCTGAATAATTTAAAGCAGATAGAGTAGCCAATTTTGGGGTTGGGACAAGGAAGAGACATTATTCTGTAAGAAGCTGAATTCTGGTCAGAGGTGGGGACTCCTGGTTTGTGCATCTTATTTTTTTCACATAGTTTTTCTTGCATCGTGATTATTTTGTTTTCATTTCATCTTCATTGCCAAGTTATTTCCATTCTGAAGAGGAATTCCTGGATTATTGTAGAGAAACTAGGGTAACTATGTCCCTAGGCCCTCCTCTGGCTCCTAGAATGTTGCTTGTTTATTAAAGACTTGGTATAATAAAATTAATACTTAATTTTATTTTCTTATGTGAGCTTATTTTTAAATTGTTATAAATTGCCTTTTCAGCTCCCTTATGTGTTTAGAGCAGGTTGTGTACACCCTGAAGTCTAAGAAAACAGTATCATTTTCTAAAGTCAGTTAGAGGAAGGAGAATTTTGGTACCTCTACATTCTTATCAATTGGAAGTTATAATTTAAACTATATGCTTTATAATGTAGGAGGGTTATCTGTCTATGTGTTACTTTCATTGGTTAATAAAGAAA
>LOJH01056016.1:0-11775 GCA_001685095.1 Ellobius talpinus | reverse complement strand
TTTACATAAGTGGGTGCTTTTATATTAGGGGCATAGATATTCAGGATTGAGGCAGCATCCTGATGGATTGTTCCTGTTATCAGTATAAAATGTCCATCTCTGTCTCCCAAACAGGCTCAGCTGGGGGATCTATGGCCCTGAAGAAGGGAAGAGAGGGGATGCCTGAACACTATCTGGGATGGGGTAGGAAGAGAGGGGCAGTAGCCGGGGTTAGGAGCCCTTGTAGAATGAGCAGGCAGTTTATGGGTTGAGGAATATCTGTGCTCCTTTTCCGCAGGTCAGGAACGCCCTTACCCCTCCAATGGTTCTTCTTGTACAGGATCAGGTCCCCTTGCTGGCCAGGGACCTTGAAGTTAAAAGGCCTACCTTGCTGCTGGCAGGCTATTGAAACAAAGGAACTCCCGCCAGGTTGAACTCACCACAGGGTCCCAGCACCCAAACAGGCTGAGCTGGGGAATTTATGGCCCCAAAGAAGCTATAATTTCTCTCTATTAACCTTTTTCAGTTCATGTTTGGTCAGTCCTGATGGTGAGACTTTATGGGTTTAACTTCTGACTATTTTTACTGATTGACACTTTCATAAATTTATATAATGAAGTTAAATCCTTTTTTCTCCTTTTTGTGCGCTTTCAACAACTTCCCTCTCCCACTGGAAGCTTTGTTCTCAGCAAACTCCCTCTTAGTTTAGTATCTTCTTTTTGCATTAGTTTTATCTATTTTTTTTTGCCCAGCATAGATGGGAAGCTACTTAGTGGGGGCAAAGTCAACTTCTCTGTGGTTACAACACTGAAGAAAATGGCTCCCTGAGCAGAGTCTAGCAGAGTCTGACTCAAACTTAGGGCAATCCTCCTGTCTTTGTCTTTCACATGCTCCTATTGCTGGCTTGTACCACCACACATATCACTGTGCCATTAATCATGAAGTGGTTATGTGTTTGTTTTGTTGCTGTTGTTTTCATTTTCTTTTTTTCCTAGTATTTCTTTAATCTTAACAAAGATGGAACAGGCTTGATTGAAGATTATCCTTAGACAACTCTTTATCTGAACTCTCATTGGTGAATTCCCAGAATGCCTTTATTTCTAGTCCTGATCTCCATTTCGTATCCTGATCTCAAGACTGGTGAATTCACTTGACAAACACTATCTGAAGCATATTTTTCCTTGACCATTTGATAATATCCCTTTGTGCACATACTGATATTTATTAAAATGCCAATTTTCTTGCCAATGTACATTTAGCCACAAGGATAGTGTCATCAAATGTGACATAAGGTGGCCGAATAATTTTCCTGTGCACACACACCGGCCAAATTTTCCTTTGCAGATTCAAGTTTAATGTTAACTCATATTTTTCAATTTTTAATTGGTTCTGATGTTGAAATAGGAGTTTCCTTCATGATGTTTTCCTGGCCTGTTCTACTCTTCATTTCTTACCATATAACATTTCAACTTCTATTTCATCCTTAATTTTATGTACTTTAACATTAATTATGCCAGGAAATGGTGGCACATGCCTTTATTCCTAGCACTCTGAAGGGAGAGGCAGGCAGATCTCTGTGAGTTCAAGGCCAGTCAGGTTTACAAGAGCTAGTAACAGGGCAGGTTCCAAAGTCAAAGAACAACCCTGCCTTGAAAAACAAAAATAAAATAAAAGTGGATTTATTCTTTCTTATTTACTTCTTTAAAAAGTTGAAATACCACTTTATATTTCTACATAAATTATCTTTTTCTTTTAACATTTCTATTTAATAATTTCTTGTGCTTTGTCTTTTCTATATTATATAAATAGCTTAAAAGGAAAATTTAAAGCTTGTTGATTGTAAAATATCCAATTATTCCTTGTTCAAGAACAAAGATAAGACTAATTTACCTTCTCAGATTGTCTAAGTTTTTATTTTATAATTTATTCACTATTAATATGAATATGTATTCAAAATATTTATTGAAATATTATCTTCAAATTACTTTTTATCATTCCATTTGTTTGGAAATAATTTTAAAAATAACAGACACATTTACTTATCTACAAATTCAAATTTCACACTCTTGCTATAACACTGAAGATCCTCTTTTCTTATGCTTTTATTTTAATTTATGTCCTGGTTTATTACTATTTCTTCATTTTATACATATATTTACATATATTTATATACACACATATATACATATATATATTCTTGAAAAACAAACAAGCATAAATTTATATATTCATGCTTTCATATAAGTATGTTGGTTTTTCCATCTCTATAGTGGCTACACTTGAATCTACTGATATTTTAACTACTGTCTGTAACTCTGCTGTCAGCATCCTGCTGCTCAGGCTGAGACCTGGTGGAATATCCAGTCCCACTGGCCCTGGCTCTGTTCCTGACACCATATGTAATTATAACTATGTCTCTATCAAGGTATCTACCAATGAAAACTTGGCTGTCAGATGTTGTGGTAAAAACGTGTTAGCTCAGAGTTTCAAGGAAGTAACCAACTGACCTTTGTTTTTGCCTGGAGACCCAGGAAGAGTGCATCTTTCCAGTCATCCCAACCTAAAAACAACAACAACAACAAAAACACATAAAACTCTGAGAGAAACTCTCCCTTGAAAAACAGACAAATTAAAAATTCCTTTCCTACTCCTTTCTGTGCATCTCTCTCTCCATCTTCCTAACTCCTCCAGACTCTCTATGGCTAATTCCTGTCAACTAGTGCTGGCTCCACTCCCTGATCCAAGTTTGACTTTATTCACATAGTCTTGGGTTTTACAACATATATAAGTACTTACTGTGTTGTGTTAAAATTAGACTGGAAATAGGATGTGCTATTTTTTGTTTGCTTGTTTGTTTTCTTCCATTTTCTAAGGCAGGGTTTTTCTCTCTGGCTGTTCAGGAACTCATTTTATAAACCAGGCTGGCCTTGAACTCACAGAAATCTGCCTGCCATGTATTGGCAGTAAAGGCATGGGCTACCACCACATGGCAAGATGTGTTCTTTTAATTATTTTTTAGTGCTAAGTTCTTTGTCCTGGCACAAGTCAAGTACATGATACTTCCTCAGTTTTTCTTTGCAACACCTCAATTTCTTCAAGTTTATTTTATTACATTTATTTATTATGAGTGTGTGTGCATGTGAGTGAGTGAGAGAGAGAGACAGAGAGAGTGACAGAGAGAGAGAGAGGAGAACTTCATTGTAGATATTTGGTAAAATATAATAGAATACAATTGATAACTTCGAAGCCTACAGTACAGAGAATTCTTTTGCTTTCACTACGTCTTAGGTAAATTCCTGCTTCTGCTCCCTTTCCTACTGAAATATGTCAATATTTACAAAGCAACACTGCTTGAAATTCCTACATTTACATTAATACCTACATCTGTGCCTCTATACAGGCCAAGTCCTTGATCATTTTTTGTATAGTTTTGTTACTAGAGTTGATTTTATATGTGTCTGTAGTGCAGCTAGCATAAAGACAGATTTCTTATAAAAATTTAAATTAAAAATATGACTTCAGTTCTCTTTGTTGTGATGGTTCATTTTTTGCTAAGAGATTTATGAGGTTGTTAGCTGTTTTATGTAAGTCTAGAAAAGAAAGGTGGATGACTCAAGCAACCAGAAATTTTAGAAACCACTGTGGTATGACTATGGCAACCATGTTCCTTTAGAAAACTCAAACTTTAACAAACGGGATGCTTTAGGTTCTTTATTTAATTATAATAACAGTAATATAATTAGTATACCGAGTGGAGTATTTCCTATCTGAACAGAGATGCTACATTTTTCTTATTTAGATTTTAACTTTTCATTCTCTGCACATTAAAGGTTTCAAAAGTGATTGCTTTTATTTTCAGAGCCCCTGTCAATCTCTCCACAATTCACTTGACCTTTCTTTTCAATTGGCAAGACTGGAAGAAGTAATGACTTTCTCCTACAATAATGATTACTAGAGAACAAATAATTTTGATAATGACAGCATGTACTTACTGAAGAAATGTTCTAGAAAAAGAGAGACTTATTATCATTATTATATAATTTTTCTGTGTGAAAGACTGTGTAATCATGAAACTTCACTTATTTGGGGTACTTTCTTAAGGAATGCAGAACGACCTTCAATATGTGTCTTAAACATCCAATTAGTGACACAATGATGGGATCAAGGTACGCTTCACATGAAAATTTACCTGGGCCAAGGATGACTTTTTCATTGTCCTCAGTCTAACTGTTCCTATTACTTAATGTGTCTCTCTGTTTTACACAAATGATCAGCAATTATGATTGCTATTTTAATTTCTTATGTTTGTTCAATCTATTATTTTGTTCAACGTGACTGTTTATTCAAAACTTCTTGCATTTGCTGATTTAATTTCTTGCAAGCTTCACTCTCTGCTATTTTAATGACAGTCTTTGTTATATTACAGGCCTGTCCTGTCAATGCTCAACCTCCTAATTTTCAGCCCAACATCTGCCACTGGCATTTTTTTTTATTTCAGGAAACCTACAAAGGCAAAAACCAAGAGAATTGGTCAATAAATTGATGATGTGGGAATCACTCTGTATATGTGTTGCTTTTATTGGTTAATGAATAAAGAAGATGCTTTGTCCTGTGATAGGGCAGAGTAGAGCTAAGCGGGAGTGGGGGAAGCTAAACTGAATGCTGGGAGAAAGAAGGCAGAGTCAGTGAGATGCCATGTAGCCACCAGAGAAGAAAGATGCAAGACATCAGGTGGAAACTTGCCAGTAGGCCACGAACCTTGTGGTAAAATATAAAATCATAGAAATGGGTTAATTTAAGAAAGAGTTAGCGAGCAATATGTCTAAGCTATTGATCAAGCAGAAGTGCTTTTAAATGATATAATTTCTGTGTAATTATTTCAGGTCTGAGCAGCCAGAAACAAACAAGCAACCTCTGCCAACAGATTGGTAGTCTGTGTGCCAGCTAAATCCACTTAAAACCTGAGAGAGTTTGAAAGGAACTTGAGACACACACACATACACACACACACACAAAACAGAGTTTAATGCAACTTCTTGCTCTGTTTGCTAGCAACAAGCAGAGACACAACAGCGCCTTTAAGAGGTTTCCTGATTCAGTTTTAGGAGAAAAAGTATTCCAAGACTTCTTTTAAAAAAATGGCAGCTTCCTGGCTCACCAGCAATAATGGCTCTAACTCTTTCAGGAGGCCTGGCTACAGAATATTTAAATGGGTTTTCTAAACAGAGTGCTACAAATTACTTAATGGCAACATAGATCTGCATGTGGGGCTGTGAGGATGGCTCACAGAACTGGTGCTGAACAGACCTCTACCATGTTGGAACTGGACAGAGCAAAAGGCAGAGCTGAGTTGATTCTAGGCATGCCCACCCACTTGGTATAAAAAATAAAAAAAAAAGTCCTGTTCAGAAAAGGATTAAAGATGAGCAATAAAGACAGATTCAGATGAAAAATACCTCTAAATGGGTAACAATATTGGATAAATGTATGTAGGCTTGAGAGGGAATGAGGGAGGGAGGGAGAGAGAGAGAGAAGAATATAGACAGTTATAATACAAAAGAGAACAAACAGTCATAGGTTAAAGGAGTAAAAATAATAAAATAAATATTAAACTTGTAGAAAAGTAGTAGAGTAAGAAAAATAAGCCACTTAAAGATGCAAATATGTACATTATTATGTTTTCCTTAATTTTTTAAACTGTGAATGAGCTAAGTACAGAGAGACATTTCATTGTGCAGGCTGCTAAACTAAACCAACACATATTGTTTAAAGGTATTTGAACTTCAAAATTTGGATCTAAGGATATATCGCTTTGGAAAAGCGGTTCAACTTTTTTTTCCACAGAGGATGAAAACCTATGGATTCCTTTCAGACTTTTGTGATTTGAACAAACAAGACCACCTGAAACAGTGGCCCAGATTGCCCAACATCCAAGGAGGCATCAGAACTGCTGGCTAAGATAGACCTACCACACAGGGTACCCCTGAAAGACCTGATTAACAGTGCCACCAATCAGCAGGAAGTATTATAGACAACAATGTCCAAATTCTCTAAATCTGTTTACAAATGTTTGTTTACATTTAAATGAGGATATAATATAGAGATGAATACTTTGCATTGGTATGGATCTTGATCTATTGATACAAATTTAAGGTCAATTTTGTTATATGTATATTTCTGCTCTTGATTAAGGTATTTTTAGTGCAGCTCATTTAAAAATGTATAATTAAGAAATATACATTAATAGAGAGTTTTCTATAATCATCAAGCTTATAGTCATGTTAGTTAGGTTTTCTAGATTCACAGAGATGTATTTAAAATAGATAGATATTCTTTGGATCTTTCAAAGATTACATAATATGACATTTAAAATGTTTTAAGAATTTAGGTCTTTTTATGACAATGAGACAACATTTGTTCCTGTCAGCACCAATTACTTCAAGAGGAAGATGAATATTGAAGATGCTCCGTAAGAAATGTGCTAGTCATTTGGGCAAGAAACTGCTCTTGCCCTGGACTGCTTGATGTTATGCTGTATGAATTGAACATGCAGGACCCACAGGAAAATAATTGCTGAACTTGCCTAAAGGTGAGATGGTCCTTTGGGGTTCCTGCTTCATAAAAGAGTCTCCAGTTATTCTGCAAGACACAGAAGAAAGTTACCGACACACTGCCAATATAGGTGGAACTGTCTTTGACATTTCCTGCTTCATGAAAAAGTCTGATGGATATTATGGACCTGTAGGCTGAAGATAGATGCTGCAATAATACAGAAGAATTTTAGGTGACTGTCCAGGCAGTGAGATGTCTCTGTCAATTCTGGAGTTTTGGAAGCTGCTTACAATGCACTTCCTCTTAACTTAGGTAATATTATATCATTCTAAAGTCTTACATGGATTTAAAGAATAGATACTTATAGTTTTCCTTAGTTATAATAAAAGATAAAGTAAATATTATAAATATTGTAAATGTAATTCTTGCTTGATGCCTGTTTTCTTATATGTCATTTTACTATGTTAAATTTAAAGCCTTCCTTTTTATTTAGACAGAAATAGGAAGATGATATGGGAAGTCCTCTATATGTGTTGTTCCATTGGTTAATGAATAAAGAAGCTGCTTTAGCCTGTGATCATGCAGAGTTGAACTAGGCAGGAAAACTAAACTGAATGCTGGGATGAAAAAGGCAGAGTCAGTGAGATGCCATGTAGCCCCAGTAGAGAAAGATGCGAACTGTCAGCCAAAACATTGCTAGTAGGCCACAGGCCTCATATTGAAACATAAAATAATAGAAATGGATTAATTTAAGATATAAGAGCTAGCTAGCAAATGATGCTATTGGCCAAGCATCAGTGGTTTTCAATAATATAGCTCCTGTGTAATTATTTTGGGTCTCTGCAGCCAGGAACAAATTTGTAGCCTCTGCCAGCAGACTACCCCAAACAAGGATGCCATTCCTGTTTCAAACCTTAAATAATCATCCCACAATTATTATAAATGATCCTTGGAATAAAAGAAAAAAAACAGGAGTTGTGGGAAAACTTTAACATACTGGTTATGTTGTATATCACTCTGCTGATAGTCACATTTCTCAGCAACTGGTTCAGGCTTCTCCAAAGTTCCAAACTAACCATAAAACATTATTAAAAAGAAGATATAACTATGAATTGCTCAGCCAATGCTGGCTACAGTATGTTCAATATTTTGCTTACTGTCTTCCTTTTGCTGTCTACCCTAATGCCTCTGTTTCTTTTGTGCATCCATCACTAGACCTCTGCAGACAGCTGTACTGGCTAATACCACTCTCCTTTACCTCAGGACCATAAAAAATATTTCTTTGGTTCTTGCATTTCAGATATTCTCTTCTTTGACCAGTTATTCAACTATCCAGTTTACATTTCCAGTCCAGACAAGCCTATTCATTTCTGCTGTCTCTCTTATACTACTCCTTCCAGTCCCACATGCTTCATCTCTCCCCTTCTTTGGTGTAAGGGAAAGATAATCTGCATAGACACCCACATGCAAGGGTTTTACACCCATGTCGTGATTATTCCAAAAATCTATCTAAATGAGGAATAAGAAGCAACACTGCTGCTAATCAAAGATGAGAGTATTCCTTTCATTATTGGTAGGAATATGACTTGTCATCTCCCTTCGATCTGTCAGTGTTGCTGTTATGCCCAAATCTGCACAACCCCCGCAAGCCAACAAGGAAACCAAGAGTCCTGTATATAAAAGCAAAGAGCCTTAATTTTGGTCAAGTTTGCAAACTCGGTCTCTCCTTATGTCCAAATTATTGGAATAACCAGAGAGCCTTGAGCTCAATTAGAATAGGGTTTCTAGTAGTGAATTTGGGGGTGAGAGGTTTCTGAGGTTTTAAGACCCCTGATTGGCTGACATTAGTCTAGGGTTTCCTGGTGACTGTGCACTGGCAGGTGTTTCTATCTACAGCACTTGGAATGCCAGGAATTTCCTTTGAATGGTCTGTTCTTCGGTGGGGATCAGGTGATCTCAGCTTGTGGTGCCCCCTGCAGCCCAGTATTGTCTCAGGGTAAACATTTGAGACTCCAGCCTCCATTTAAATTCATCAATGGCCAGAGTCCCAGGTAATAATGGTTGGAAGTAAAGAACTTCCTTTGGGTGACCTCCTCAGACTTAGATTATCATGGCTGGCCCCCACACTGCAACAACTACCATCATTCAGACACATCATCTGGCTGGAGATTTCAGAGACAGACATGATCAGGCAGTGACATCCATGATTAACAGCCTTGAATCCCTCCAGTGACAGATGAACATTCTTGCTGAAATATGCTTCAAACAGAAGAACATTGGAATAACTGCCAAACATAGGGGAACTTACTTGGTCTTGGAGAGAGAATGTTGCTTCTTTGTAAGCAAATCAGACATTGTTGAAACTAATGCAAACACACTCAAAAACCTCTGTAAAGACCTGCTCTCAAAATTCCAGCCCACAGAACAACTTAGCTGATTTAGTAAGCCCTTGATTTCCTGGCTCCTACCCTTTATAAGTCTTCTGATTATGTAGTTTTCTTTTGATGCTTGCTGCCTGCTTTATTCAGTTTCTCCAGTGACTGATTACCACCCTTGCTAAAATTACCACCAATCAGGCCATGGTTCACTACCAGACGCTGGGCCTTTCCAACATAGACAACGGGTTCTTCAAGGCTTACGATGACACCACTCTATTAAAAATAAAACAGAGGGAGATGTCAGAAGGCCCTGCTCATCACAGGTTTAAATCTGCCATGGCTTGGTAGCTTTCTCCAAGTATGGCAGCAGGAAAGATTCCTTCCCCAGTAAGGCTTTTTGTTTGTGTTTCATCTGCCCTTATTTGGAAGATGTCTCCAGGCCCAGAAGCCTGAAACATCTCAAGGATGACCCTTACTACACTTCCCTGCAAAAACTGTTCTCCTGCTGCCTACATGGTAATTAGGTGTAAGTACTAACCATTTTGGTAAAACTGTGCTTCCACTAATCTACCTATATGATAAGAGCCTGCCACTTAATGCAAAATAAGGTTTTTCTCCAGGCTTCCCAATTGTGTATATTTCATATACTCTGGAATAAAGCTGTGTTGTTTCACTGAAATCTCATGAAGGGCTACCTCCATCATATTCCCAGCTGTACAAAACCTATTCCCCACTTCTTCACCCTCCACCTTCATGGACCAGGGGCCCATGGTCCCTGAGGAAGAAGGAGACAACCCACACTCTTTGGATCAGAGTGATAAAAGGAGAGAGCAAGTACCTGAAAGATAATTTCTAATCTGCACACTCAGTCCTTGGTTGTGAGCACACAGACACAGACAGACAGAAGCACACACATTAATAAATCAATTTAATTAAAATGATTCCTTCTAAACTTTATGTTTACTATGTCAGTTAACAATGTCACAGAGGGTTTATCTTCCCAAAGCAAGTGAACAAAAGATAGCAGAGATAGATGTGAGAGTCACACTTAGAACGATCAGCACTATTGCTGCAAAGTTACTTGGGCTATGTTTCTCTAAAAGGCTTCTTCATGCCCCTTAAGAAGACTTGTAGTTGATAAAGTTACCACGAATTAAATGTCTGATCATGAAATCCTCAGAACAACTATCATGGTTCTCCTTTATATGTGGACTGTGGGTAACTCCAGGTATGTGTAGTATATTTTCTCACTAAGCCAACAACCTGTTTGATCTCCAGTATTCCAGGTAATAATTATGACCAGGATTCTCTGCATTGTCATTGATTCTGACCCTTTGAAACCGCACTTCCTCCTGGCTGCACATCCCTCCAATGGCTTGTTCAAGGAAATGCAACTTTATCCAAAAGTTTTCCCTTTGTTCTGCACAGCTTCTTCTTCTTTCTTCAAGCCATTTACTGCTGTGAAACACTTGTCAACAATACCATTCCCTTCCAGAAATGATCTCCCTTTTCAGACAGTTCTGTGTCTCCTTTGCTGTTCTTACAAACATGGCTCACAATCCCTGTTTGCTCTTACGTACTTACTTGCAAAGAAAGGGGTCTAAAGGGGTCTAGTGATCCCTCTAAGTTCAGAGGACTTCCTGAGTGCTTTGAATTGCTTCTTCCCTGGGTTTAGCAAACATCTCTGTAGGATGAAACATTTCACCTATGTTTTGAACATTTTGTGTTTAAAGGAAATTATGTCCAAGACAGGGCTTAATCTCAAAATTTTCCTCCTTATCTCTAAGTTATTTCTTCTACTTCATGTCTTTATTTATTACTTTTCAAACAGGGGCTTTTGATATAGCTCAGACTAACCTCTAACTCTGGGTAGCCCAGACTGCTCTCAATTCATGATCTTGTTTTATGAGATGCCAATGCTCACACTATGGTAATTACAGGCTTGTATCACTGAACCAAATTCTCCATTTCATTCAATATGATGTAATGGTTATTTTTTATAATTTTGAAACACAATTCCTGGTAGAAATATTAGGAATAAGGATTTTTTTCTTTTTTGGATCACTTTCAGTGGGATGTAGTCTATCCTAACAGGGAATACATACAGAGCAGGGCCTTGCCACTGGTTGTAAGAGGCTGTGGTGCAGTTCATTTCTTATCTGTCAGGAAGTGGCAAACTCAGGGTTCAAGCTTGAAGTGGAACCCAATGTTACAACACATTCTTCCCTCATAATTACCCACATCCTTTAGTAAGACTCAATCTCCTAAAGACTGCACATTGTCTGAACACTGTAGAGCCACCTGGAGAATAAGTACTCAAACACATGAGCCTGCAACAAATATTTCACATTTACCACAGCAGATGAAATACCTATCATGATATGAAACCATCATCTGGCAATTTGGCAGAGTCTATTGTCCAAGTTCATTTCTTTACTTCCCTTATTTTCCATTTGTTCCCAAACACAGACTTCTTTTTCTAAACTCTTTTTTCTTTCTTCTGACCAAATGTGTAACATCTAGGCTTATCCCTCCATGTGCACTTTGGATTGCATGCTTTCAGAAATAAAGCTTCTTCTCTCTACCGTGTAACCTATCTTTTCATTTATGTTCTTACATTCTAAGTGGTATTATATTCTGGCAATATTAAATATTCATATTTTTATGACATGACTTTTTAGCCTCATCTAGAGAGATCATTTGATAAAACTGTGTACATTTCATTGTGTCTGTAGGTCACCAAAGAGTGATTATATATCAGAAAAATTATTTTTTTTTCTAGGATAATCCTACTTTATTTTTATTTTTTTTATTTTTTTTCAGACACTTTTTAATTGTTATTAAAAAATTTTCCACCTCCTCCCCT
>LOJH01056013.1:0-11776 GCA_001685095.1 Ellobius talpinus | reverse complement strand
CTAATAGGCCAACCAGTTTATAATTAACATAGACCTCTGTGTGTTTCTTTGGGATTGAATAGCTGCAGGACTGGGCAGGACAGAAACCTCAGCCAACAGAGTGGGTATGGCCTCACTGGAGGAAGTGTGTCACTGTGGGGGCAGGCTTTGAGTTAGTCTATACTCAAGCTACTTTCAGTGTTACAGTTCAGTTCCTGTTGCCTTCTGATCAAGATATTTCCAGCACCATGTCTACCTGCAAACCATCATGCTCTCCACCATGATGATGATGGACTGAATCTCTGAACAGTAAACCACCACCTCAATTAACTGTTTATAAGAGTTGCCATGGTAATGGTGTCTCGTCACAAAAATAGAAACCCTAGCTAAGACAGTAGCCAAGGCTGGTCTCAGATTTACTATGTAACTCAGACTAGTCTCAAGGGCATGATCTTGCCTTGGCCTCCTGAGTGTTGGAATCACAAGTTTGTTCCACATCACTCAGTAGGAGGAGGCACCACTAGGACTCCTCTGCTTACAGAAGAAAAAAAAGTCCTCCCTAAAAAAATGAAAAATAAAAGGGGCTGTGTGAGACTGAGTTCAATTCCCAGAAACCACATGATGGCTCACAACCATCTATAATGAGATTTGGTGCTTTCTTCTGGCATGCAGGCACACATGCAGGCACAACACTGTATACATAATAAATGGATAAATCTTTTTCATTTTTTTAAAAAAAAGGCTGTATGTACCTGCAGAGTTGTTTATTTCCATGTCAGCTAGAACATCTTGTATATGCTTATGAGGAACCAACCAGGGTCACCAAGTCAATCTGACTCTTTCTTAAAGGCAATGTGGAGTAAATATGGCTTATTGCAATGTTAAACTGGGAAAGCCCAGAAATGTTCGTGTCCACCATCTTTCCTTTTTGAACACATGATCTAGGACTGTACACTGAGCATACTCAGGAGTTTACATCTTAAAACTGGGCAATCCAAGAATATGCCTGCTTCTGCACAGACTTTTCTGTATAACTAAGTATACGTTTCCCGAATAAGATCCTCACATGTCCTTCATTCAAAGAGAACATTGCTTTGCAAATGATATCAGCATCCTCCTTGCTTGCAGCAGGTATACCGTTCTCCACCCTTTTATGGTTGGGTTGTACTTTTGGACTCTGTAATTGGCAAGATGTGAACCCCTGGCATTGGACTACAAATTCTGTCTTAAATTGGGTGACTTTCCTCCCTCCTCATTACTAGCTCATTCTCTCAAGTCACTGTTACTTCTCTCCTGTGTCAGATCGCTGGAAAAAAAAACCCTATCTTTACTTTGTTACTGACAAGTTATTTATTAGCATCTGATATGTGTCTAGCTTGGGATTGTGGCAACAAATAAATACATACCAAAATCCTTGTTGTCCTAAAGGCTATCATATGGTGGTGAAGATAGACAGCAATGGATGTAATGAATTTTTAATAAATTCTACGGTAGAGCAGCAAGGGGAAAGTACAGCAAAAAAGAAGTCAAGCAGAGCATGAGAAATGCAAAGAGATGGAGTCGAGTCAGCAATCATTTGCACCAAACACGCCGCCGCATTTGGGTCGAGAAGAGCAGGCAGATAAAGATGATTAGGGAGAGGAAATATGGGGAATCAAATGAAATAAACTGCAGAGAGGGGAAATCTGAGCAGCACTAAGTGGACTCTGAAAAAAATAGCAATACCTCCGTGACGGAGGGAAAGTATTGAAACAGGAGTAGTGGGATTACAGCCGAAAGTACTGAAATAGGGGTTACAGCCTCTACAGGCACAGGAAGAGAGAATCTTGAGGCAGATGGCAAAGCCAAGCAGTAAAAAGAGGCACAGATCCGCCTGCCACTGAAGAAGCAGCACTCACCTATGTACACACATTGTACAAGGGAATAGAGAGCAGAGATCCTTCTTACGCCGCCTTGCCGGAGTGACATGCTTTTCACGTTTACTTCTTGTATTTTCAGAGTAGCATTGGAGCGAAGACGCTCTGACCCTCCCTGGGAGATTATGGAATAGGAAACCATTCTTACCTCTGTGTGGTCCTTTGAAGCCATGAAGACCACCCAGAAAACAAAGATAAAAAGCACCAGCAGGAGCAGCTTCCGGGCTGAAGCATTTGGAATCAGAGGGTGCAGTGTCCTAGGAGTGAGGAGGACGGAAGTCATCACACGTTAAACGAAAGCCAGAAGGGAATCCGCAGAGAGTTTTGCTTGCTCCTTAGTTATTTCCAGAGTGGTGATTTTGCTAAGTCACCACAGGAAATCAGATAGGGAGTTTTTCCCTGGGGCAGGGAACAAAACAGGTAGAGACTGGAAGTTTCTGACTCTGGAGAGGTCTTGGTGCTATGTGAGAACAGGTCTGGAAACTTTTCTCATTTCCAAGTTAAGTCAGCAATCATTTGCACCTAGAACCTCCTCCCCTAAAATTCTTTCATACTCATGCTGATCGGATGAGGGTCTTTCTCCCAAGTCCAGCAAGAAATAGATCTCTTATTTAGTTATCCAACTTTTTAAGGCAGCTTCCTTCTACCTCAGATTTTACTTTATTTTTTTATTTTTTAGCTTATTTATTTATTTGTTGGTTTTTCGAGACAGGGCTTCTATGTGTAGCTCTGGTTGTCCTGGAACTCACTGTGTAGACCAGGCTGGACTTGAACTTACAGAGATTCGTTTGCCTCTACCTCTCTAGTGCTGAGATTAAAGGCATGTGCCATCACTGCCTGGCAAGGTTTTTTCTTTTTATATCACAATAGTTAATCAACAGTTCTTCCCCCAAGAACAAACATTTCTGAAAAACTCAGTGTTGAGTTGCCAAAGTTTTCATCTTACCTTTTTATGTAATAAATAAATAAGTAAAATAAAAATCCGTAATCCTGAAAGTATGAGGCAAAGCGCTAAATTCTGACAGTGGTCCTCAAACATTTTTTATTAGCGTCATGGTGGACAAAGGACCTCAACTCAGCACATCTCCATATATGTACACATACTAGCCACATAGAGTTGACACGAATCAACATTCATCCTTACTCTACACGAAGCAGTGATATTTCCTCTTCTATCTGGCTCTGTACCATTCTTTCCCACTTTAAGGCTTGTTCATACCTGTACTACATGATTTCACAATCCCTTGCAGCAAAGCCCCGGCTAGTCTGCAGTCCTTCCATTTGCCCCCGTCGTTAAGCCAAACAGAAAGACTGGAAAATACACACCTATGGCTGAGCACCCTCTTCATGGTCTCATATTCTCCTACGCCGTTTAGAGCTTCCCAGAGACTTCTTAGTGCATGGACTTCTACATTTCTTTCAGCATTGGAGTTTCTACATAAAGCTTCAGTGATCAAAAGCTGACTTCCGATTTGTAGGCATAGTGCCATACAGGGACTGCCAATCTCAGCAACTTGTTCACCACAGATGGGGAGGACACTCTGAGGTTTGTTCTTAAAAGAGAGGTCAGGATAACAGGGTACCACTGGCTATCACTTTTTCTTCCTTTCGAACTGGGCTTTGCATATTTAGGGCAGGCTGAGCTTGCCTCACCTCAGGCTTCGTTCCGCTGTCCAGGCTGTCTATAGTCCCTCACCTCCCGGTAGCAAAGGTATCTGAAACTTTGGGAAGACAGAAAAGCAATACTTGGGCCACAGGTCTGCCTAAGTTTATATGGCTGGTTCTTGGCAGTATTTCAGGAGCCTGTAAATTTCTCTCCTGAATTCTAAACTATTGTTAATATCAAACATTCCAACGATTTCAATAAAACCTGGGACCATAAGTAGAGCAGCTACAGATCTCAATCCTACTGTAACCTGCATGGGGCAAAAGAGGTGAGGGGCATAGGTGACATGCCACCAAAGATGCTAAGCAGCTACAGAGAGCTACCTGTCAGGGGACATTCTAGCACCATAGGGCACGGGACTGAATATGGATGCACACTTTGCTCTTCAGAAGGGTAATTTGTAGGTGGATTTTTCTTTGAGCCTCCAGCTCGTAAAAAATGACACAGAAAGTTATTATTAACTATAAAAGCTCAGACTATAGCTTAAGCTTGTCCCATTAGCTCTTATAATTTAAATTAACCCATTTCTATTCATTACATGTTGCCATTTGACTCATGGCTTTTACCTTTCCCACATGTTTTGTTCAAAGTCCAATCCCAGGTGCATTTGGCATATTTGGGGAAACTACTGTATTGTCTATCCTATCTTAGTGAGTCTAAAGTTTTATACCTAAACCATTTTTGTCATAGCTTGTATTAACAACCAAAAAATATTTTTTAGACCTTAAAATATTTTCTTAAACAAGTTAAGCTTTTATGTTTCTCAACCTTATATATTTTACATCTCCTTTATAAGTTTCTTTTCTGAATTTGGTAATGAAGAAAATTATAACTATAACTATCTTGTCTTCAACCCCATCAGAGACCTGAGAAGAACATAATATTATCTGAATAAACAGGAAGTACAGAGGAAACAACTTTTGAAACTATAGAAATGCAGAGGAAACAACTTCCAAAACTATAGAAATGACAGAAGCAGTTGGCTGCCTGGACACTCACCCAAGGCTCATCTGTAATATTAGAGTGTCCATCTTTGGCCTAGAGGCCTAAAATATCTGATAGACTTTTCAGTGAAGCAGGAATTTTGAAGGACTCCCTACCTTGTCTTGGCAAAGTTTGGCAGTTGTCTTCTTTTGTGTCCTGTTTGTCCAATTTGGAGAGCATTTCGTCCGCAGTTGAGGCAAGGGCACTTTCTTTACCCAGTGTCTTTCCTTGCCACAAATGAAAGAAAACTCTATGTGGAAGTCCTTTGATGCCTGTCATCCTCTTTTAAATAAATTGGTGCTGCCAGGAGCAGACATGTCTCACTGTCATGAAAAGCTTTATGTTACTGAACCATTTTAAATTCCATATTCTGTAGGTCTTTGAAATGTTTGAAGACCACCTTTCTAAAATATATCTCTGTTTGATCTTGAAAAAATACTTAATTTGACAACACATTTGATTGTTATATGTATCTAAATGCTAATCTGCATTTCTTTATTATCCTAAATAGTTTGTAATAATTTTCAAAGACTGAAAATTTACATTACATTGTTAAATAGGCTGCATGGGTACAATATCTTAAACAAGAGTAGAAACACATGTACAGTATAACAAAAATAAATTTGTGGCAATATACAAAATCTCATACCAATGTAAATATTTGATACTCATGGTTGTTCAAAAGTAGACTCAAAAATCTACCCTTTTATCCAATCATTTTTATACTATATCCCCCTTTTTTCCTTCAGAAAGAGATCCCTGAATCTAATCATCTTTGTTTAGCCTTTTCCATGACCATGACAAATAACAACTTGTGACCAAGCCCCTACATGATGACAAAAATCCATTACCCATCAAATGACAAAAAACCACCCACCTCACCTCTTGGGAATGTGGGTGCTGTGTTCTCTAGACTGATTAATGTTGTCTTGTGGTGGTGGCATTTTTGGGGGACCCTGAGAAAATTAGGATAATGGTCAAGACCTGGGAGAGCTAGCTGTAACATTTGTTGTCCAGGTTCTATGCAATGGGAAAGCACAGGTTTCTCTGAAGTTCTGGCTAGAATAGTCTGTGAAGTTGAACTATCTCAGCCAACAGCCTTGAAGCTGTTTTGAATGTATAACTCTGAGGAAACTACAGCAGAGGCACTCTGAGAGACTCAATCCCCTGGGCCACTCATTTTCACTGATGTCTTGTCTCCTTGCTCTGAAAACACAAGTATAGACTGTGCATTGTACACAGCCAGCCAAAAATGATCTTTTGTTTTATGTTTGAGCATATATATATATATATATATATATCACCTGCCTTGAGGTTTTTTTTTCTAGGTTTATTTTTTTATGTCTATAGCCAGAATGTTCTGGGGTCTCYCCAATCAAACTTGATTTCTGTCTACCTTGAAGGAACCCACAGCCTTTCTTTTTCTGTAGAAACAAAAGCAAAAAGATATATTGCCTCTTCCCCAAGGCAATATATTTTATGATTTCCATTTTAAAGTTAAGGCATTCTTAAAGTATGTAGGCTGGTTTAATTCAGCAGTCCCTCTTATAACCCCATATCTCTTAGCAGCTGTCATTCAATCATCAGTAATCCAAAAATTCAAAGTCAACAAGACACCATATTGTATCCAGACACTATGTGTATTTTTCATCTTTATGTGACTTATCATTTTTATATTATTTTATCCTCTTTAAAGACTTTATAAACTACTTTTTATGATTGTCTATACCCATTTTCTTTTTTAAAAAATACTACACACATGTTTTTAAAACACACTGTAACCTGTTTAGAGGTTACATCTGGATCTGTCTTTACTGAGCACCTGCAGCATCTCTGACCACCTGAGACAAACCTTAAACTGCCATGTCAGCTGCAGTGTGACTCAGCTTAGCACATGGTGCTGGCACAAGGCACTGGTGACTGGCTCCAACCCATAGGCAGCACCAGTTGCCATGTCTCCATATGCTGCTGAGCACCAGACCACCTGAGAGACTGTATCCAGCTCCTTGTCCAGAACTTTTCTTAGCTTTCTCAGGCCCTATGTTTAGATATTCAAGCCCCACCTTGGGAACCATATGTGGATGAATTTTTCTGAGTTGCCAGCTCACAAAAAATGACACAGAGACGTACTATGAATAATAAAAGCTCGCCCTATAGCTTAGGCTTGTCCCACTAGCTCTTATAATTTAAACTAACCCATTTCTTTTCATCTACGTGTTGCCATGTGACTCATGGATTTTACCTCTCCTCCTCCATGTCTTACTACCTCTATATCTGTCTGGTGACCCCAGTTTTTTCCCTCTCTTAGCCTTCTCTGTCCCCAGAAGTTCCACATACCTCTTTCTGCCTAGCTATTGGCCATTTAGCTCTTTATTAGACCAATCACAGTGACACATCTTCACATAGTGTAAAGGAATATTCTACATCAGTAATCCATATCTATATCTCCTGTATAAAGATATATATTTAGATTTAGACATATACATAATACATATATTTAACTTATATAAATGAATATAGTATTTATTCACATCTATGCCAATTCTTCCAGGCATGTGACCACATACCTGTATATACATCATGGCTATGATTACAGCACACTGGAAATATGTAGAGGTTCAGAAGATACTTTGGGAAAATGAAGAAAAGCCATCAATTGTGCCAGTCCTTCCCTCCATGAGGACAAGCTGCTCACCATGTACTGACCCACTGTCACACGCTGTATAAAATATGAGAACTACAGCCATACACCACATTCCAGTCAACAACGGCCAGCTTCTAGTGATGGTCTTGTAAGATAATGTCATCTGGCAATGCCATATCTGTCTTAGTTTGTATAAACACATGATATGATGTTCACACAGGGACAGAATCACCCAGCTTCCTACTTCTCAGAACCACACCCCATGTTTAAGTGGAGTATAGCTCTGTGACGATGGGCCCAGGGCTCTTTTTGCCAACTTCACTACAGTACAGTTGACAAAGACATTTTACATTTACATCACATTTGACATTGTACAAGGCGATATCATGACACATATATACATGATTAAATGAGCATTAAACGAAAATTAAAATATTCTCATAGTTCATTTCATCAATGTGATAAGAGCATTTAAGATTTATTTTCATGGGTTCAGGCTTCACAGTATTCATAGTACAGTACTTGGCTACCATGCACAGGGCCTTGGCTTCAATCCCTAATAGTGGAAAAATTACAGAGCTATTGTGCTAGTAACGCTCAAGTATACAATATATCATTATTAACTATAGTCCCCTGTTATACAGTAGGTCTCTAGAATTCATTCGCCCTGTCTTGTTGAAATCCTGTGTCTTCTGACCACCATCAACACTTGGCAATCATCATCCTCTTCTTTACTTCCATGAATCTGATGCTTTTAGAATCCACATCCACATAAGAGCAGGTAGCCTGTCTTTCTGGGCTTGGCCCACTCCACTCAGCACATTGCCAGCCAGGTTCATTCAAGTTATTACAAATGATACGATTTGATTCCTTTTGAAGGGTAAACATGCGCTACATGTATGTAACAATTTGTTACATCATTGGCGGGCTCTTATATGAATTCCACATCTTCGCTCTCTTGAATAGTGCTACAGTGAACATGTCTTCTGGTGTACTGTCTGTCTCTGAATATCTGGTAAGCAACAGAATTGCTGGGCCATCAGCTAGTTGCTTTTCGTTTTTTGTGGAACTGCCCTACTGCTTTCCTACCGGTGGCTACATGAATTCTCCTTCTTCCCTGACTGCGACAGCTACCTTCTGTCATTCTTACAGAGGCCATTGCGACGGTGTCAACAGTTAGTCATACCTCTTTACCAGATGTTTGACATTATTTCTTGTCTAATGTTTGGCAGATTTCAGCAATGAAGCCATAGAGTCCTAGCCTTTTGTTTGTTGATTTTTTAATTTATTTTTTATGTATATGTTTTATCTGTGTGTATGTCTATGTTCCACACATGTACAGTGACCACAGAAGCCAGAAGAGGAGATCAGGTCCCTGGAACCAGAGTTACAAATGGATATGAGTCACTATGTGGCTACTGGGACTCGAACCAGGGTCTCTGGAGGAGCAGTCAGTGTTATTAACACCTGAACCGTCTCTCCAGCCCCTGCTGGGAGGTTTTTGGTTGTTATTTAAGCTCCTAGCCTAGTAGTGCAACTTTATTCAGATTTTCTCCTGTTCTGTGATTCGGTTCTGGTAGTTGGTGTCTTTGCAAAACTTCGTCCATCTCTTATACAATGTCAAACTTGCTGACATGTTATGGTTCCCACTAATCACTCCTATGGTATTTCTACTTTATCTGTTGAAGTGCCTCTTTTTCTTTCGTGATTAGATAATTAAATTATGATTCTTGAACACATGTCCTTTCTCTGCATTTCACTATTACCTGTCTCTGTGATTGGTCTGTTCTGGATGGGTGGCCAATCTTAAGCTGCTGGGCCTTCCCAGGCTTTGATCCTAAGATCTTCAGTGGCATTAGAATATTGGCGTTCACCAGCAAGAATAGGAAGCAGATTGACAAGAGAAGTTCATTCCTCTCCTTCAGCCTGAAGTATCACTACAATATTCTTATGGATATATTCTAATGAAAACAAACAAACAAAAACAAAACAAAGTCCTCACAGTCCCTGCTCCAAGATCACAAAGGCAGATGATAATTTGGTATGAAGGGGAATAGCTTCATAACAGGGATGCTGCCTATCTGCTTGGATTCACTCAGGATTTGTTTGTTTGTTTATATGTTCAGTTCTGTAGATTGAACTTAGAGCCTTGCTGGGCAAATATTCTATCACCAAGTTACACTCCCCCACCCACCCCATTTCCTACCCCCATCATCATTTATTTGGGGGTGTGTGTGTAGGTAATATGTGTGTACATGTATATGTGTGTTTGAATGTGTGTGTATTCATAGGTATGGAGGCCTGAGGTTCACATTGGGTATCTTCCTTGGTTGTTCTCCACTTTATTTATTAAGGCAGAATCTCTCAGGGGGCTCACCGGCTTGGTTAATCTAGCTACCCAGCTTGCCCTGAGGTTCCCTGGCGGCTGCCTTCCCTGAGTGCTGGGATTACAGGCAGCTGCCATGCCTATGTGGTTTTTCAGGGGTTGTGGGAATCAAATTTCAGTCTTCATGCTTACTCGGCTTGTGCTTTACCCATTGGACCATCTCCCCAGCCTTTGGCTGTCATTTCTAAGAAATTTCCCAGAATCCTCTACTCTCTGATTCAGGCTGGGGATTTTTCCCCCAGAGAATCCATCTCAATTTCTATTACATCATCACAGTTCTCATGTTCATCTATTCTTGTATATGTATCTCTAAAGCAGGAACTGTATGTTAGCAAGAGGTTCAGGATGATTCGGACCCTCCCCATGCTGTGTGAACACCTTTACAACAGCATAGTGGGCTTCCTCCAAAGTGAACAATCCAGGATCAAAGCCAGGGGACTCTGCGGCTCTTCCTAGGACCGACCCACACACTTCAGCCCCATCAGATTACACTGGTTAGATGCCATACTCAAAAGGAGAGACATTCAACTGTAGAGGAGTTCAGAGAATTATGAACAGTTCCTTTGTAACGTGTTTTAATTAAGAGATGACTCCAACTGAACTGCTATTTGGAAGTATACTATATCAGAATTAAAGCTCAAATAATTGTTTTAAAAGAAATGTATCCAGTTATTAAAATGACCATATTATAAAACTCCATTTTATATGTACTGTGTTACTCTTCCGGGTTTTTTCCCAGTAACAATAAATTAGAAAAGTTCAGAAAGATTTCTTCAGGTTCCTAAAAAGAAAAACACTGTCACAACAGTCTCTGTCAGTCACAGTCTAGCATCATGCAAATAATTTTTGATATTCAAATACATCACTGGTCATCAAAGCACTTGCAAAGTAAAGCAATACCAGGTATGCAATAAATGCTCAATAAAAGTGTGTTGGACAAATACAAGAATAAAGAAAGAATACACTTTATGAATGAGAGCTCAGCTGGTCTTTATTACTCTGTCTGAAGACTGTCAGTAAGGGGTGACCTGTGTGAAGTTGTCAAGTGTGAAAGGGTGTGTAAGGGTGTGCCTTATGTACTTGTGCTTCATACAGAGGTACAAAGTGAGTGAAAGGTAATTTATACTTTGGTGCTCTTGTCAATTATGATTTGAATAAGAATTTAGTTCCACCTGAGGCTTAAATATAAGAAGAAAACATAAGTACAGTAAGAGCAACTCGAGATAAGTTGATGTTATCCTAAATTCTTGTGAAATTTTTAGGTACATATGCCAGCAATGTTAGACTTCTTCAAGACCACCTCAGAAACTAACTGCTTAGATCTTGGTTGAGCTTTCATCTCTCGAGACCCAAGTGTAAGGTGTTCCTACAGTTTAGGGGCCTTGTTATAATCCAAATACTAATACATGCTTTTGTTTGTTAATGTTCTCTTCATGGAGTAAAGTCTTGGCTGCTGGTGCCAGACTCTCAGAAATGATTGGGTCATAAGGGTTCTGATCTTATCAGGGGGTTGAACTATGAATGAATTCATTATTTTGGTGGCATTATTGAGACAAGGAGCCTAATTGGAGGAAGTAGGTCACAGGGGACTTGCCTGGAAGGGTGTCTCTTGCCACTAGAGTTTGGAGAACTCACTCCTGTTTATCCTCATTCACAATCTCTCCCCTTCCGCCCTCCCTTCCCCCTCCCCACACAGCTGTGTTGAGGTGATCCATCATGAGGTACTCCCACCATGATGCTCTTTCTTCCTCACCATAATGGAAGAGCAACAGGGCCAGGCAAACATGGACAGAAGCCATGAGACAAAATAAGCCTATCTCCTTAGAAGTTGATTTTCTTCCTCAGGTCACAAAAATGAAAAAAAGTTGATGGACACAGTCATATAAATCTTTTTAAAAGAGATGCAGAACAGTGGACTTCACTTGTAGGGATCTAACATTATGGAGGGGAGGAGACCTTTTGTTTGAAACATCACAGATAATAACATTTTGAAACACATCTGTCTAATCTGTAGATCCATATTTTGGTAATGATTACATTAAATTATCCTGAGGAGAGGAAGAAGGAGGAGGAGGAAGATGAGGAGGAGGAAGATGAGGAGGAGGAGAAGGAGGAGGAGGAGGAGAAAGAAGAAGGAGGAGGAGGAGGAAGAAAGAAGAAGAAGGAGGAGGAGGAGGAGGAGGAAGAAGAAGAAGAAGAAG
>LOJH01056011.1:0-12038 GCA_001685095.1 Ellobius talpinus | reverse complement strand
TCTGGAAGGTTCTTTATTGTACAGAATTGTTTTGACTATCACAGGGTTTTTTATTTGCCATATGAAGTTGGGTATAATTCTGTCAAGGTCTGTGAAGAATTGTATTGGCATTTTGATGGGGATTGCATTGAATCTGTACATTGCTTTTGGTAGGATTGTCATTTTTGTTATGTTGACCCTACCTATCCAAGGGCATGGGAGTTCTTTTCATTTTCTGATGTATTCTTCAATTTCTTTCTTCAAAGACAAAGTTCTTGTACANGGTGATGTTTCTCTGGTTTCATTATCGGCTACTTTATCATTTGTATATAGAAGAGTTACTGATTTTTATGAGTTGATCCTTTATTCAGCCACATTACTGAAGGTGTTTATCAGCTGTTGCAGTTCCTTAGTAGAATTCTTGGGATCACTAATGTATACTGTCATGTCATCTGTGAATAGTGAAAGTTGGAATTCTCCCTTTCCAATTTGTATCCTCTTGATCTCCATTTGTTGTCTTATTGCTCTAGTTAGAACTTCAAGAAGTTTATTGAATAGATATGGAGAGACTGGACAGCCTTGTCTTGTTCCTGAGTTTATTGAAATTGCTTTGTGTTTCTTTCTGGTTACTTTGGTGTTGGCTGTTGGCTTGATGTATATTGCTCTTATTATGTTTAGATATGATCCTTGTATTCCTGATCTCTCCAAGACCTTTATCATGAAGGGATATTAGATTTTGTCAAATGCTTTTTCAGCATCTAGTGAGAGGATCATATGATTTTTTTCTTTCAGTTTATATAGTGGATAGCATTTATAGATTTGCTTATGTTGAACAATCCCTTCATATCTGGAATAAAGTTGAATTGATCACAGTGGATGATTTTTTATGTGTTCTTGGATTCAATTTGCCAGAATTTTATTGATTATTTTTGCATCAATGTTCATGTCAAAGATTGGTTTTTAATCTCTTCCTTGGTTGAGTCTTAATGTGATTTCAGTATTAAGGTAACTGTAGCCTTGTAAAAAGAGTTTGGCAATGTTTCTTCTTTTCTGTTATATGGAACAATTTGAAGAGTATAGGTATTAACTCTTGGATGTTCTGGAAGAATTCTGTGCTAAAACCATTGGGTCCTGGGCCTTTTTATGTTGGGATGTTTTTGATGACACCTTCTATTTCTTTGTAGGTCACAGGTTGATTTTTACTGTTTACCTGATTTTGATTTAATTTTTTTATATGGTACCTATCCAGAAAATTGTCCATTTCTCTTATATTTCCAATGTTGCAGAGTACAGTTTTTTTTGTAGTATGGCTTAATGATTCTTTTGATTTCCTCAGTTTCTATTGTTATGTTCCCCTTTTAACTTCTGATTTGTTAATGTGAATGTCATCTCTCTGCCTTTTGATTAGTTTGAATAAGGGTTTGTCTATCTTGTAATTTTTTTCTCAATGAAGCATCTCTTTATTTCATTGATTCTTTTCTTTGTTTACTTTGTCTCTATTTCATTGATTTCTTCTCCCAATTTGATTTTTTCCTGTCTTATAATCCTCTGGAGTGAGTCTGCTTCTTTTTTTCTAGAGCTTTCAAGTGTGTTGTTAAGTTGATAGTGTGAGATTTCTCCACTTTTTCTACGTAGGCACATAGTTTTATGAACATTCTTCTTAGCACTGCTTTCATAGTGTTTCATAGGTTTGTTTACACTACATCTTTATTTTTGTTGAATTCTAGGATGTCTATAATTTCTTTCTTTATTTCTTCCTTGATCCAGTGATATTTTATTTGATCACTGTTCAATTTCCATGAGTTTGTAGGTTTTCCGCAATTACTTTTATTTGTTGAATTCTAACTTTAAACCATGGTGATCCAATAAGGTACAGGAGATTATTCCAATTTTTCATTTCTTTTGAAGTTTCATTTGTTTCTAGTAATTTGGACAATATTAGAGTAGGTTCCAGGAGGTGCTGAGAGTAAGGTAATTTTTTTCTGTATCTGGTTAAAATGTTCTTATAAATGACTGTTCATTCCATTTGTTTTATGTCATTTGTTAGTTCTGTTATTTCTCTGTTAAGATTTTTCTGATTGACCTGTCCATTGTGCAGAAGGCGTGTTACAATTTCCTACTTTTGGTGTTTGGGGTTTAAAGTGTCATTTAAGCTAAAGTAGTGCCTCCTTTACAAATGTGGATACTCTTTTATTTGAAACATGGCTGTTCAGAATTGAGACTTCATCTTGACCGTCCCCCCCTGGATGAGTTTGAAGTGTCTTTCTCTCTATCTTCTGATTGATTTTAGTTTGAAGTCTTTTATGTTAGGTATTTGGAGAGCTATACTTGCTGGTTCTTTAGGTCCATTTTATTAGAAATTCTTTTCCCATCACTTTATTCTGAGGTACTGTCTCTCTTTTAGGTTGAGGTGTGTTTCTTGTATGCAGTGGAAGGATGGATCCTGCTTTTATATCCATTATGTTAGCCCTTGTCTTTTTATAGGTAAATTGGGTCCATTGATATTAAGAGACATTAATGATCATTGATTGTTAATTCTTTGTATCTTTTGGTGGTACTGTTTGTTTGTTTCCCTTCTTTGAGCTTTGCTGGTGTGAGGTTATCTGTTTCCTGTGTCTTTTTGCATGCATTTAGCTTCCTTGTGTTGGAGATTTCACTCTAGTACTTTCTGTAAGACTGGGTTTGTGAATAGGAAGTGCTTAAATTTAGTTTTGTCATGGACTATCTTGTTTTCTCCATCGACAGTGATTGAAACCTTTGCTGGGTATAGTAGTCTGGCCTTTCACCCCTTGTCTCTTAGTGTCTGTAGCACATCTGTCTAGGACCTTCTGGCTTTCATGGTTTCCATTGAGATTTGATTCTGATAGGATGTGATTCTGATAGGTCAACCTTTATATGTATATGTTACTTGGACTTTTTCCTTTGGAGCTCTTAATAGATTCTTTATTATGTATGTTTGTTGATGTGGGATTACCCTATTTATGTTGTGATTACCATTAATGAATAAAGAAACTGATTTGGGACTATAGCAGAGCTATAGGGGAACAGAGCTAGGTGAAAAAAACTGAACTGAATACTGGCTGGAAGAAAGCAGAGTCAGGGAGAAGCCATGGAGCCACTGCCAGAGACAGACGTGCTGAAAATTTGCTGATAGGCCACAACTTCTTGGTGATGCACAGATTACTATAAATGGGTTAAATTAATATGTAAGAGGTAGCCAATAAGAAGCTAGAGATAATGGGCCAAGAAGTGATTTAAATGATGTAGTGTCTATGTGGTTATTTCAGTTCTGGGTGGCCAGGACAAACATGCAGCCCCCTCCAAAAATTTTGTGCTTTGATTATTATATGATGAGTGGATTTTTTGTTCCAATATATTTGGTGTTGTGAAAGCTTCTTGTACCTTCAAAGGCATATCATTTTTTAGGTTGTGAAAGTTTTCTTCCATGATTTTGTTGAATATATTTTTTTTGCATGAAATTAAAATCTTTTTTATTGATTTTATTGAGCTATACATTTTTCTCTGCTTCTCTCCCTTCTCCCCTCCCAATTTACTCAGGAGATCTTGTCATTTTCTATATCCCTTGTACATTAGATCCATGTATGTCTGTCCTATGGTCCTCATTGTTTTATTTTCCTTTGAGTTCAAGTTCTTCTCCACCTTCTATTCCTATGATTCTTAGGTATAGTCTTTTCAGGGTGTCCCAGATTTCCTGGTTGTTTTTTCTTAATTATTTGTTGAAGTCATCATTTTTTATCAATGAATGTATTTCCCAAATAGTATTTTCAATATTTGAGATTCTGTCTTCTATTTCTTGTATTCCTTTAGTTATGCTTGCATTAGTAGTTCCTGTTCATTTACCTAGATTTTCCATTTCCAGAATTCCCTTGTTTTGTGTTTTCTTTATTGTCTCTATTTCAGATTTCAAGTCTTGAACTGTTTCCTTTGCCTGTATGATAGTTTTTCTTGGTTTTCTTGAGTTTCTTTAAGACATGTATTGATTATTTTCCCAGTTTTTTTGTCTTTTTCTCAATTTGTTTAAGGGAATTTTTCATTTTCTCTTAAGAGTCAATCATCTTCATAAAGTTATATGTAAGATTATTTTCTTCTGCTTATAGTGGTTTAAGATAATAAGGTCTTCCTGTTGTTTGATCACTGGATCCTGACATTTCCATGTTTCTTTTTATGTTGTTGAATGAATTGCGGCTGGCAGTGTCTTGGACTCTTGATCTAATCCTTGTAGCTTCTATCTGTGCCTTAGGGAGCTGCTCCTAGTTTACATTGTGCAGTTGCTTTCTGTGTCTCAGTTCACTGTTGTATTTTTTGGCCTGATCTCTTCATCTACTTTGTTCAGCTATAGCCTGTGCTTCAGAGTTCCTCTTATGCTGCAGGAGATTGGTGAGTTTGGGGGTTGAGTGATCTTTATAGCTAACAGAGTCAGATCCGTAAGCAGTGGTATTAGAGCAGCCTACCTGCAAGGAAGCTTGCTGGCTGGTTAGTGAAGAGGAGGCTGGTGAGGGAAGGGCCTAAGGTTTTGTCCTATTACTGGGGACCTAGAGAGTAGGGTGCTCAGCTGGCTGGCTGATCACTCAACTTTTTATCTGCTGTGTGCAGCTCTAGTCTATGCTTCAGAGTTTCTCTGATGTCACAGGGGATAGAAGGTTTTGGGGACTGAGTGAGACTTGTAGCTTACAGGGTCCAATCAATGGGATGGGGGTGTTGGAGCAGCCTAACTGCATGAAGCTTATCTTCTGGCTAACTAATGAAGCTGAGGTTGGTGGATGAGGGGCCTGTGGTTTTGCCCAGGTCCCAAGTGCCTAGAGATTGGAGTGCCCAGATAGCTCACAGATTACGTACCTCTCAGTCTTCTGTGTGCAGTTTCAGCCTGTATTTCTGGGATGGATTGCTAATTGGTTTTTCTCATGGCTATAGATAATTGTAATCTGTAATGTTTGGTTATAAGTTGTTATGGGGTTGTGGGTGGAACAATAAATATTTGACTCAGGCATGTCATTTGTAATAGAGAAAAGTGGAATATATAGGACAGGACAACAAGGCACATTTATTGTATGTACTTATAAACTAAAATAGCAAGTATCAGTTTTAGATAATTTTCAATGTTATATATTCATACAAATATTCATTCTTAAAATAATTTTTAGATTGCTAAAAATTCAAAATTATATTTTTCATATTATATATGCATACATTTCTCCTTCTGGTTAATTTTTTTTATACTGTTACAAATATGAGTACTCTTGTTATACTATAGATATGTTTCCTCTTATCTTTAGGATATTTTGTAGATTGATGCAAAATTGGATTTTTTTGACCTATTGCAATACACTTTTCTACCTCTGATTAAGATATTTTTGTATATTGTCACAATTTCAAGGTCATTGTCCTTATACTGTATATATGTTTACAGATTATTTTTATAATATGAAGCTTTAGTCTTTAAGATATATAGGTTATTAAGAAGTACTGCATTTTTCACACTTATAGTAATGTTAGTTACAATTTATAGATGCACAAAGATGTATTCCATACAGACAGGTAATCTTCAACCACTTCAAAGACCTTTAAATAATGGCATTTTAATGTTTTAATGACTTAGAATTCTGTTGATAAGAGACACAACTGCTCCTGGCAACGCCAATTTAATCCTAAGAGAACGATGAGCACTGAAGATACTCCATATGGAGAATTTTTTCCTGGCAAACTAGCTTATTGGGTAAAGAGCTGTCCTGGCCTCAATTGCTGTCAGTAAGCATGTTGTCCATTTTGGACAAGCCTGATATAAGTAAAAGTGACCTATAAACCTTGCCAAGACAGGGTAGGTCAGTCCTTCAAATTTTTCTGCTTCTGAAAATGGTTTTTCAGATGTTCTAGGTAGGCCTATAGTTAAAGGGGGATGTCACAATAACACAGAGAAATCTTGGGTGACTATCCAGGCAACTAGCTGTTTCTGTCATTTCTTGCATCTTGTCGCATTTGCTTGCTTCTACTTACTACTTATTAAGTTAATACTATTTTCCTTCTCAGGTCTTCGAAGGGCTTGATGACTAAATAGTTAAAGTTGCAATCCTCTTATATTTTAGTTAAGGATATATTAGGTACAAGACATGGACTCTTCAGGATAGGATAGCTATTAGAATATTACCTATGATTTAGATATTTGGAAAGTCTTTCTTGATGTTATTCTTGCTGGTTGTAGTTTCATTTTCATATTCTTAACTTTTATTTCTTCTGACAATAATTGATAGTTCTTATTGTACATAATTTATGTTAGGTTTAGCACCTTCTTAATTTAAAAAATGAGAAATGTTGTGTAAGCTAGATCCATTAGGTCAATGACACTTGGGAGTGACTTGCTGTGGATGAGGTTTTCTCTAGAGAAATGACTAGATAACATTCCTACCTGTCCTTTAACTAGCTCTTGTAGACCAGGCTGGCCTTGAACTCACAGAGATCTGCCTGATTCTGCCTCCTGAATGCTGGGATTAAAGGCTTCTGCCACAACTGCCTGGCCTCCTTTGCAACAGGCAAGAGGAACATGAATTCAAGGCCAGCATGGGCTCCAAATTAAGACTGAACAGATGGCTCAGTTATTGAAGGTTTTACTCACAACCAAAAATATAAAATACTTAATTTTAATGATGGTATTTTTTATAATTAAACTATATGACATGACCATTTAATCCTATTTCTTGAATAGTTCTCCTAAATATCTTATTTCATTAATACAAGTACTATGCGTAAACATTTACTTTTGGAAATTAGTTACTACTTTCTTTCTATTCCTTACATTATTTTGCAATATTTGGAAATATTGTACTGGCTAGTGTTTGGTCAACTTCACATATGCTAAAATGATCTTAGAGGAAGGAATGTCAGTTGAGATAATACCTTCATTAGATCAGGTTGTAGGCAGGCTTGTAGATAATATTTTTAAATTAGTTATTCATGTGGAAGGACCCAGTTCCTTGTGGATGCTGCCACCCCTGGGTTTGTGGTTCTGGGTTCTATAAGAATGTTGGTGAAGCAATCCATAAGGAAAAGACCAATAAGCATTACTACTTCACATTCTTAGCATCAACTCCTACATCCAGGTTCCTGCCAGGTTTTAGTCCCTGCCTTGCCTTCCTCCCTCAATAGACTGTTTATCAGGATATATAAGCCAAATAAATGCTAAGTTGCCTTTGGTCATAGTAATAGCAATAGAAACACTAACTTAGACAAGAATGGCAATATAAAGTTATATTACTGTAATCTATAAACATTGATACTATTAACTATAACTGTTTCAAGTTTGATTTTACATTTTATAGTTAATTGTTAAATGTTTAGTTTCTTTGAAATGTTGAATCACTGATTGAATCCATTTCTAAGATTGAGAAGTACAAGTTAATTTCACTTATTTAGATTAGTCATATCTTTTAAGAAACTAATATTTCTTATTCCAATTTTTGAAAGTCAACATCAACAAACACACCCAGAAGAGATAAGAAATAGTGATATTATTCATCTAATATTTATCAAGTACTTGCTAAGGAAAAATAATAGATAATGCCATTATTCATGGTAACTTATAAAAAAACATTTCTACACTTGAAAATAACATTCATGAGAAAAATCAGACAATGGTATCAGAAATTTTGGACACAGTGGTTAGTTCTATTAGATATGTTGATATAGAAAAAAGTTTACACTAAACAGTTATTTCTCCTTATGGAGAAAAATTTCAAATCACTAGTTTTATAGGTTCAAAGTTATCAGACACAGTGAAATGAATGATGCATGGTGAACAATTTCCTGGGAACCGATAGAGGCTCCAGAAAAAAAGTCTGAGGGTCTTTTAATTCAGGTGTACTTTGTTACCTGGATTGTTCTTGAACATGATTTCATGCCTGCTGTGACAAAATTTAGATTCAATTTATGAAACCTGTTTATTCTTGTTAGATGTGAGACCATAGCTATAGAATCTAATCTTGTCAGTGTACCCTGAATCTGAATATGTTATTATGTGATATTTTTATTATGTTCTGACAAATAAAACAGGGTTGTAGTCAAAGGAAGGAGCTATCCACTAACTGACTAAAATTAACCATAGAGGTTTGAAGGACTGTAAACATTTAAAGAGGCAGGAAGTATTAAGTTGGGGCTGAAAGAGGATCTTGACCCTATGTGAAGGATAAAGCAGAAGAGGTAAGAAGTCACTGATGGCTTCTCTCCTGCTTTTCTGATCTTTCATGTTCTTACCCCAGTATTTGCCTCCTGAATTTTTTATTAATAAAGAATAATTAGTTAAGCCTTCAATATGGCATACTGCCTTGCTTTTTGGTTATCCAGATATAATCTATAGTATGATTCAGGCAATTGTGTTTAAATTGGTCTTTCCTGAGAAAGTTCTAGGAAAGAGCTGTTCTGGATATATTTAGTGTGTGCTTACTGACATTAATTGACATGTTTTTCAGATCCTGTTTATCTAAACTCAAACATTCTTCCTTGGATCATTGCTTTCTTTGTTACATTCATATATAGCATAACACTGAAACTAAAGTAAGGCTATCTACAGCATTAGACTGTAGTCTGCCCCATTCTTTCAGGTCCTCAGATTTCAGGTCTCCCAGACACAGATCTGCAAAGTTTTACTTAGAAGTTGATAAAAAAGGTTTTATATACATCAGAAGTATGTGTGTCTATCTGTCTTTCTCTTTTAGATGCACTTCTAATTTTGTAATCTGTCTAAGGAAGTCACAGTGGAACAGGTGACTCTGGGAACCTGGGAAGGCAGGATGTCTTTGGGTCTATCATGGTGGTGCTTATGAGAGGATTGAAGAATATATTATTTGGTCATATATGAATTATTAAAATTTAAACATTCTAATTAAACATGGTTATTAGAAGGAATGCTTTTGAGCCAAGTGTCTCGTATTGAACACACCTATAAATGCAGAATTTGATTCACAAAGGCTGGGCAATCATGGTGCTAGTGTGGGCTATATAACAAGATCTTGTCTTTCTTTGAGGAAAAAAAAGTTCCCAAACTTTGCAAATCATGAAAGTCAAAGTTCTGTTAGATACCCTCCTATTGGACATAACAGATGGTAGATCTTAGAATGCATATATTAATAATAGATATAACAAGATGTTTAAGCGGCATTTCAGACACAAACTAAAATATTTTTAGCAGCTGATGAGATTAATGGAAAAAATGGACAAAACACCACATGAATGCAACTGGTTGAAGTTCTTAAGCTGTCTGTCTACATAGAAAACAATTTTACTTTCAAATCTAAGGTGGAGATATAGTATACATATACTCTTAATTCCTTCTCTCTGTGCTTCTATTTGTCCCTCTCTCTGTTTATTTGTCTCTATTTCTATCTCTCTCTGTCTATTTCTCTCACACATACAAATATGGAAAATAGTGTGAAATGAGAATAAAGCTGATGAAGCTCAGGAAAATAGTTCCATATTTATGAAGATGTATACATGGAAGGAAATTCTGGAAAGAATGGGGATTAAGTGGGAGTTGAAGAGAACTTTGTAGGGGGATATCATGAAACTATGGCATACAAAAATCAGTACCTCTAAATGAATGATAAGTGTAAACAGAACAAATACTTATTTAGCTAGGCTCTTCCTTAAAGAATCTGCTCTCTCCCAATTCAGTAAATTTGGTTGTTGGGATTTCATTGGCTTTTCCCTAAACCACTCTCAAAGCAACTACTTACCACTGTCATCTTTTATCAACTGTCAATCCAGTTCCTCTCCATGGCAGAAATACAGACAGGCAGATACACATACAGACTAAAGGACATACACTCATGTGCATTCATGCACACAAAAGGAGAGGGAAAGAGATAGACAGACTGAGTGACAAAAAAACAGAGATATTACCAAAATGAGACTGATTCTTGATTTTTTTCAAACTATTGCCCAACAACTTATAATTTGCATCATTTATTCATAGCACAGGCATAGAACAGTCTATGTGTCCTCTATTAGCCTGGCCACCATCAGAGAGCCCTATTGCTGCTGCAAACTAATAACTGACTCTTCATGGACTCCAACTTCCTTGGCATATAATTAATTGGATACCAACATTTAAATTGCTTGCAGTTACTGACTTTGGGGTAGTATGACTTGTTCATTTTCTGAATAACAATAGTTCATTAGTTGTCAAGATATTGGATATCATACATAAAGTTTAACTTAGCTAACATAATAATTTTATCAGGAAAAAAGTCTTGGATTTAATTCTTTCTTTAGGAAGCCCATTGATATTTTCAATCAAATATCATTGGCATTCTGAACTAAGAGCAATTTAATTATTTACTATTATCAGACTTTGTCTTTAACCCAAGAGGAAAATTAAAAAGGAAAACAATAAAGTGATGTGCACTCTAAGTGACAAATAAAGATGAGAAATTAAAGACATAATTATATCATGTTTTTTTGGCATTCAATACAGTATTTGTGTAACTGCATATGTAATGAAGCATCCGAACACACTCAATCTGAATACTTCACCACCTACTCCAATAAAAGATTTATTAAAAGGCAAAACCAGACAGTTTATTCCAATTATAACCAAGATAACCTTCCAAGAAACCAGACTGGAGTTACTTGGAATACATAAATCTCTTTCAAGCAGTTCTCTGGGAAGGTATTTCATGTAAATTATTTGGAATTTTTCATTCAGTACTTAATAGATTCTTGCCAAACCCTTATATCCTCTGCTTTCCTTTTGCTGCTGTTCCCCACAACATTTTTATTCCATCTATTTCAGAACAAAAACCATGCCGAAATAACTCCCTCAATTATTCTGCTCTTGGGAAAATTCAAATGAATTTCGCCTTATAGCTACAAGAAAAAAATGGGATGAGAAATGAGTCAGGAAAAATCTAACCTCAAAACTAGTGTATGAAGCTTGATTTTGCTCATAAATTTTACTTTTGTAATTTTCTTTTTTTCATGTTAGTTTGATACCCTGAAAAACCATTTTTTAGAAAACATTTCAGGTAGTGGGTAATCGGATGTCACCTTCTCACTTACAGAATATCTGATTCTATCTTGGGGTGTGGTAAGTATCAATTGCTTCAAAACTTTGTAAGTTACTTTGGTTCTTAATTTATTATGAAAATGTCYTACAAACAAAGTTGTCTCTTGAAAACTGAACACCAATAAAAGACCTGCAAAAATATGTTTCTCAAAGAAGTGATATCAGTTTAAAAACTATAATTTCTGTAGTGGGAGAAATATTTGGAGAGAGGTAATTGTTCAGAACCTCTCAGAACTCATAATAGAGGCATACATTCAAGATTAACATATGTAAGCTAGCCTTGCTTCTAAACATCACAGTAATTTATACAACATAATTTGACATACAGTATAACATTATCTGTAATATAATAGGATTCTTGAATTTCAATCTAATACATTTTAAGTAATAAAATTATAAAGTATTATAATTTTATTATAAAATTCCTATACTGAAAACCACAGATTATCAAATCTAATATCTTTTACAGCCAATGATTACAAAGTATGTAACTGAATATATGTTCACATATCATGGCAACTAAAGTTATTGAGCCTTTCCTGATGACTTGACATGTACTATAATATTTAATATTCATAACAACCATATAGAATAGGTTTTTCTTACATTTTCCATTAAATACATAAGAAATAGCAGTTCACAAAGACAGACTAGGTATCAGAATACCATACAGGTAGTAAAAGTTGAATTAAAATTAAATCCATAAGAATCTAGTCTAGAGTCTTCCTGCATGTGTCTCTATACTATGGCAATGCCTCCAGCATTTCTTTTATTGTGCAGGATTGTTTTGGTGATGCTGGGTTATTTGTTTTTCCATATGAATCTGATTGTTTTTTAAAGGTCTGTGTAGAATTGTGTTGGGATTTTAATGGGAATTACATTAAATCTACAGATTGCTTTTGGTAAGATTGCCATTTTTGCTATGTTGATCCTGCCTATGCAAGAGCATGGGAGATCTTTCCATTTTCTGGTATCTTCTTCAATTTCT
>LOJH01056010.1:1154-11776 GCA_001685095.1 Ellobius talpinus | reverse complement strand
TCTGAATGTGGGTGACAGTTGTATGGCTGGGGCAGACTGCGGGGCCACTGGCAGGGGCACCAGGATTTATCCCTACTGCACGTACTGGCTTTTCGGGAACCTACTCTCTTTGGATGGATACCTTGATCAACCCAGATATAGTAGGGAGGGCCATGGACCTTCCCCAGAGCAATGTGCCTTACCCTCTCTGAGGATGGATGGGGTGGGGTGGGAGGGATGTGGATGGAGTGAGAGGAAGGGAGGGAGTGGGAATTTGGATTGGTATGTGTAATGAAGGGAGATAGTTTGTTTTCTTTTTTAAAATATATAAAGATGGGGGATGGGGTAAATGTCATAGAAATATATCAGCCGAGCTGTGGTGACACACACCTTTAATTCCTGCACTCAGGAGGCAGAGGCAGGTGAATCTCTATGAGTTCAAGGCCAGCCTGGTCTACAGAGTAAGCTCCAGGATAGCCAGGGCTACACAGAGAACACTGTCTCAAAAAAAGAAGAGAGAAAAGAAACAGAAAAGAAAGAAATATATCGGTGAACACAGAAGACCATGATTAATTTCTTCAGAAAGAATGGAAGAATTGCCATTTGTGGTAGAGATCAAAGAGTCAGTGGCTTTTCAGGCGAGAAACTCAGTTTTATGGACACGTTACTAGATATGCAGATTTTTATTCTTTGTCTTCTACTGGTTACATGGATCCTGTTCTTACCCAGCATTCAACAGTCAGTGCTGCTTGCCCGTACAAATCCCTACTTTCCCTGTCTTCTTTAGAACATGGATCCAAAGGCTCCTGGACCTATGCTTCTTGGATTGCTACTTATAGGACTCAAATAAGTTCTTTTAATTTTACAGGTTCGGACTGAATTGATTATCATGTGTCAAAGTGCGAGAAATCCAGTACAGGAACAAAACAAAACAAAACAAAAACCCGAGGAGCAACAGTGAAACCTCAGAGGCCACCCTGAAGTCCTAAGTCACGCCAATGTCAGACTCTAGAAAAATCTGGTTTAGCAAAAAAGTTGGGACAAAGAATGTCCTGTATAAAGTAACTAAGACCTTATTTAAAAAAACAAAAAACACAAAACCAAAGATTCTCAAGATTCTCAAAGGAAACAAGGTAAGAAGTTGCCGATACTCCTAAAATTGGTCATGTCAGACACGACATTAGAGCCAAAGTGAGCTTTCATTCCTGCCTGCTGGAGATAAATATAGTTCCACAGACTTTCTACCTGTGCCATGAGAGAGGTGTCCTTCTACATCAGCAGTTCTTGACCTGTGGGCCAAGACCCCTTTCACAGGAGTCACCTAAGACCACTGGAAAACACAGCTATTTACATTTCGATTCATAACAGCAGCAAAATTACAAGTAGCGAGGAAAATTTCATGGTTGGGGGTCAGCACAATGTGAGGAACTGTATTGAATGGTCTCAGCATTAGGAAGGCTGAGAACCACTGTTCTACATGAACCCTGTGTGCCGTACGCCTCCGTATATACCCACTGATTCCACAGGTTTATCTTTAACGGTCTTTAAAACTGCAGACTTTCAGCCAAGATATTCCCAACACAACATTTGCCTAGTGACAGCCCTTCCACCAATGGGCTGATGCCAACTCCTACCAAACAGACTACATACATTTCTCATTCTTTGCCTTTAAGAGCTTTCCTTTGTCTCAGTTTCTTCCTTCCAGCCATAATATATTAGACTTATTCCCGCTACTGTGCTGTTGTTTCCAGTCTCCCTCTCTCGGATGGTTATTTGGGTCAATAGTGACTAGAAAATGCCTGCTCACGAGGTGAGGAGTGAGCTCCGAGTGGTTCCACAAAAGCATCCTTTAAAAGGGCTTCTTGCTGGAATCTTCATCCTCAATGCTACCTTCAGAGATGGGACTACTGTGAAGTGATCCAGAAGTGACCGGGTCACCAGGGTGCCAAGGTAGCCTTATTGGAAAGCAGTAGGAGGGGAACCCGTTAGGTTACTAGGGCCTTACCCTTGAGGGTACCTTGTCCCTGGTCCCTTTTCCCTACCCCCTTTTCTGTTTCCCTTGGCTATTAGATGGCTCCACCATGATGTCTCCACCTTGGCTCAGAACCAGCCAACCCAGGATTGAAACTGGGAGCGTCTAAACCACTCTCCCTGTGAGTTTTCCTTACAGTTTTGTGAGAAACTAAAGCAAGGTTGTAAAAGAACCTTGTCTGAGAATTTCACAATGAGTCTATCTTCACACGGTTTGGAATTCTAACTGATGTTCGCCATATTGACAGATACCCTAGGTGGTAATGTTCTGCAGGCGGAACTGTAAGTCTTAGAAATAGAAAACCAGAAGAGGAAAGAAAAAATAGTTTGAATAACTACATATTGAAATCTGATCAAAATCATTAAACTCTTAGAAAAATATTTTTGCACCAAAATTTACAAAACTACAGATCACTTGAGTAGGACCAGTAAGCAACGACAATAATAGATATTCTCCAACAAATCTAATGTATTTATACAATACATATATTGTTTTGTGTTTGTTCTTTTTTAATTTGAGACAGTCTCATGTAGCCCAGGCTATCCTTGAGTTTGCTATGTAGCTACCAGACCAAGCTATATAGTGCATATAGTATAAGTCACCAAATTCACTAATTTCCCTAATCCAAAACAATTTATAAATATTCGTTGCAGCTGCATATAGCAGCACATGCCTGTAATACCAGTATTTGGGACCAAGAAGGAGCATTTTTATTTCAGTAAAAACTCTATAACATTTAAAGTAACAAACTATATTCCTTATATTAATAAAAATTTTAATTAATTAAAAAAGTAGTTAATTAACAACCAATACAGAAGATCTTCATATATAAAAACTATAAACATTTAACACAGGATATAAATAAAGAGCTGAATAATTAGAGAGGTATTCCAGGCTCTTAACTGGGATGATTTAACTTTCAAAAATATCAGTCCTCCTCAATTTAAATTCTACTTTAGGGCATTCTTAATCCTTGTATCTCTTGGAATGTTACAAGACTTGTAAACTCTAACCCTTATGGGGCAATATAAAGGCCTGCTAATTGCCAAAAATAACCAGAAAGAGAAGTGTAAGGGAGCAACTTGCTGAGCCAAAAATTAAGACATACTACAAAACCAGTTCGTAAGAACGGGAGCAGGCAGCTGGGATTTAAAAAAATTTTTTAAAAAATCTCTGAAATAATCAGGAGGCAGAAGCAGAAGGATTTCTGTGCATTTGAGGCCAGCCTGGTCTAACTAAATACTGAGTTCTAAGACAGGCAGGACTACACAGAGAAACCTGTCTCAAAATAGACCAACAAAACCCCCCAAACCCAGCTCTGAAATAAATCCACGTACAAGTGGCAGCTTAATTGAAGAGAGCTCCACACAGTGACAAGAAATCATTCCATAGCTGTGATGAGAAACGTCGTCAACTTGAGAAAAATCTAGACTCACGTGGAGATGAGACCCTGGAGCATGCCCGTGGGGAACTGTCTTGTACCTGGGGTGCCACTGTGGGCGGCGCCCTTCTCTGGGAACCCAGACTGTGTCCGTGGGGAAAGAGAAACGAGCTGCAGTCTGGACTCCTCGCTGATCTCTTCTTTACTGCAGAAGCAATGTTACCGCTACCCTAAGCTCCCGCGGCCACGATTTCCCCAGCGGACCATAACCTTGGGTGACTGACCTGAACTGAACCTTTCCCCCAATTAAGTCACTTCTGTTAGAGCAATCAGGTGACAGGAAAGGAGCTAAGACAGTGGCAAATAACAAAGAGAAAAATAAAAGTGTATCATTTCTCAATATGGGATTCAGAGACGGACTCTAAGAGGATTGCGAATTCAAATGTGGGGTGCTGGAGAGGTGGCTCAACATAAGAATGCTGGTTGCTCTTGGAGAGGACCCAGGTTTGGTTCCCTGCGTCTTCTAACTGTAACTCCAGTTTCAAGGGACCTGATGCTGTCTTATGACCCCTGAAAGCACCAGACAACATGTGGTGCCATGTACACAGCAGGCAAAAATCTCATACACAGAAGATAAAACAATTCTTATATTTTTAAAAAAAAATTCAAATGTGAAAAACAATGAATTTTTTTGTTGTTGCTTTCTTTCTTTTTTCTTTCTTTTTTTTTTCCGAGACAGAAGGGTTTCTGACTTTCCTGGAACTCACTCTGTAGACCAGGCTGGTCTCAAACTTAGAGATCTGCCTGCCTCTGCCTCTGAGTGCTGGGATTAAATGTGTGCAGCCCCCTAACGCCCCTCCCGGCTAGTAATGTGAATTTTAAAGAATTCAGATGTGAAAGACTGGAACAGAGAAAATAAATATGTGGGTTGTTGTTTTTTTTTTTAAAGCCCTACCACCTTGGGCAATGAACTGATTAAAGAACCTTGTTTGTTTGTTTGTTTTTTGAGACAGGATTTCTCTGTACAACAGTCTTGGCTGTCCTGGAACTTGCTTTGTAGACCATGCTAGCCTAGCCTCAAACTCATAGATATTCACTTGCCTCTGTCTCCCAAGTGCTGGGATTAAGGGCATGTGCCATCACCTCCTGGCTGAAAGAAAACTTTTTAAAAACAGTAATTGCTAAAAGGATAGATCTTAAATTTCTTATCATACACATGAAAAAAATCTGAAGAGCGTATTAACTAGCTTGATTTAATTACTATGCAATGAAGCAAAACATGCTTCATAAATATGTATTTGCTAATAACATTTATTTTTACGTGTATGAGTGTTTACTTGTATGTATGTGAGCCACATGCATGCCTGGTGCTCCTCTGAGTCCAGAAGTTGGTGTCAGGTCCTCTGGAGCTAGAGTTACAGATGGTTGTGACAACTATATGGATTCTGGGAATTGAACCTGGGTCCTCTGCAAGAACAGCAAATGAACTTAATCACTAAGCAATCTCACCAATTAATATCATTTTTGATGCAGCAGAAGACACCCCACATGCTCATTTAGAAGCATTCAATGACAAATTTACTACATATTCCTAGGCCCTGGAAACTGCCAGCAGATTTGGCTTCACACTTAAACGTCACTGCAGACTGATGGGGTGATTCACAGTTTCTATTAGTTACTTCCATTGCTGCGTCAGCTGCACTAAAGCGAACTGAGGAAAGAGGAAGGAAAGGTGTATTTTGACTTCCCGTCTGAGGGTCAGACCATCACGTTGGGGAAGACGGGCCTTAGCTGGTCACATTCCAGCCCTAGTCAGAGAGAGGTGAGTGGTGGTGTTCAGCTCGTTGACACCAAAGTCCCTGGAGCCATGCTGCCCACATTTAAAGTGGGTCTTCCCACTTCAAGTAACACAGTCTACAAACTCCCTCACCGGCATGTTTATCTTAGGAGACTGGAGACAGTGTCTAGTTCACATTATCTGAGTGCTCCTCAAACTACCTTCAAACCGTTAATTGTAAAGTGTTTCTGGATTGATGGTGCCATCCTTGAAGGCAAATGAAATGCCTTTGAGGAAATTCCTAGGCTTTGAAACCACTACAGAGCCAGATTATGGTAGGTCGTGCCTGGAAACCCTCCTCTCTGGAGGGTGACCTAAAAGGATTGCCATGAGTTCGAAACCATCTTAGAATCTCTAGCAAACTCCCAGCTAGCCTGGGCTTCAGAATGAAACCCCATTTCAAAACAAACATCTGAACTTGGGTGATGAACGCCTTTAATCCCAGAGAAATGGCTATTTAAAAATTTCCCCTAGTCAATTTAAAATTCCCGTGTGGTGAAAGATCTGAAGAGAGCATGGATAGTGCAGCCTGGAGAGGTGAAATGGAGCCAACGAACATAGGAGATACAGCAATAAGAGCCCCGATGCAAGGGCAGCAAGAATGTAGCAAGATATTACTTGAAGTACACTGAAGTACATAGAAACTCAGTATTTTCTGTTCAGTTTTCCAAGACTCTAAAATCTGCTTTATTTTTATGTATGTTTGAGTGTGGGTATGCATGTCCCTGTGGGTACACAAGTTTGCAGGGGTGTGCCTGCTTATGTGGCGCGCGTGCACATGGAAGCCGGAAGTCAGCCTTGGGTGTCATTCCTCAGGTGCCATACATGTTGATTTTTGAGACAAGGCCTCTCATTGCTAAGAAGTTTATAAACTAACTGGGCAGGGAGCCCCAAGGGTGCGCCTGCCTCTACCCCCAATCCCAGTGCTGAGGTTACAAGCGTGTGCCGCTGAACACAGATCTCTTACATAATTCTAGGATCAAAGTCGAGTCCTCGTGTTTGCAAAGCAAGTATTTTACTGACTGACAGATCTCTGCAGCTCTAAAAACTGCTTTGAAGTAGTCTGTCCTTGGACTTAATAACTAGGAACTTGTGAGAACTGAGAAGCATTGACGTGTAAGTGCTGTGATGGCAGACGCTGAAGAACAGCTGAATTAAGTGCATTCAAAACTGCTGTAAGCGAAAGAGGAAGAATCCTAATACTTGTCCCCGAATAAAAGAGCTATCATAGCCATGTGAATAGTGAGGTGAAGAGCTGGTGTGTTTTCAGAAATATCAGGCATCAGAAAACAGCAGAATAAATTCTTCAATGTGCTAAAAGAAAACAATCGCCCATCTAGACTTACACTTTGCAAAACTACTCAAAAAATGTAAAATAGGGCAGAGAAATTGCTATCGAACGTAAACATAGTACACCTAACTGGGTAGGCAAGATCTTACAGAATGATGATGAATATAAAAATTTGGAATTTATTCAAACAATATATGGATGTTTAATGTGACAGAGACACTTGCACATCAGCGTTGACCGCAGAGCCATTCATAATAACGAAGTTATAGAGCCAAATGTGAGCAGCCGCAGAGGAATGGGTGTTAAATATGTCCGTATACACAAGGGATTTTTTTCTGTCTTGAAGAAGAAGTTACACAGTTTTCAGGAAAAGGGATGCAACTGGGGCTCATCTGAAGCCAGCTAAGCCAGCCTCAGAAGGACCAGCGCCAAATGATTTTTCTCATTTGTAGTTCCTAGATTTTATATAGATACAAAAAATCACAGGCGTAACCATGCCGTTAAAGCAGAACTGAAATTACCTGCAAGAGTAAATGAAACCAATGGGGAGACAGTGAAAAAGGGTGGGAAGGAAAGGGAGATTGTGCTCAATGTATAACACTTACTCTATGAAATTATTCTTATGGAACAATACCATATACAATAGAGATACACAGTGAAAATGATTTTTTAAAATAATGCATAGCTATTTAAACCTAACACAATGATAAATACATTACACCATACTAACAGCGTAAGTAGGAAACTGTCATGGTCATCTCACTGGTGCAGAAAAATAAAAACAAACATTCAACAAATTAAAAATATCAGGGAACTTTCCCCAACATACATTGGGTCCAATGCTATCCCCCAACTTGATATGTAGAAATCCTAACCCCCAAGGTAATAGTGTTAGTAGATGGGGTCTTTGGGAGGTTGCTATGTCATGAGAAAGAAAACTACAAAACATTGTTGTAGAAAGTAAATGGTAATTAAGACATTCTTTGTTCATGATTGGAAGGTTTGATGCTAAAATGACATTACCAACACGATCTATAGATTCTGTAGGGATACTACATAATTCCTATCCAACCCCCTTTTTTGCATAAATGACAACTCTGTCCTACAAATCCCTGTGGAATTACAAAGGTCCCTCGGGAGCCAAAATAATCTTGAAAAAGAAAAGTTGCAAGGCCCATATTTTCTGATTTTAAAACTTTGTACAGAGCTGGGCGGTGGTGGCATAAACCTTTAATCCCAGCACTCGAGAGGCAGAGGTAGGCAGATCTCTGTGAGTTCAAGACCAGCCTGGTCTACAGAATCAGCTCCAGGACAGCAGGGCTACACAGGGAAACCCTGTCTTGAAAAACAAAGCAAAACAAAGAAAAAAGAAAAGAAAAACTGTGTACAAAACAAAACTACAGTACTCAAAAATAGTTGTGGTTTAAGAATATAATATTAAAAACCAGCTGGTTCTATATACAGACTCCATGACCATTCAATGAAAAAATAACTTCAACAAATGGTGCTGGGACAACTGCATAACCACGTGGAAAGGAATGAAGTTGGGCCTTTACTTCATATCCTATTTAAAAACGAACTTGAGATGGAGTAAAAACCTAAATGTAAGAACTACTTAAGTCATGAAATTCTTTACAAATAGAAAAGAAGGGGGCTAGAGAGATGGCTCAGTGGTTAAGAGCATTGGCTGCTCTTCCAGAGGTCCTGAGTTCAATTCCCAGCAACCACATGGTGGCTCACAGCCATCTATAGAGATCTGGTGCCCTCTTCTGGCCTGCAGGCACACATGGAAGGAATGTTGTATACATAATTAATAAATAAGTCTAAAAAAACAAATAGAAAAGAAGAAAAGAAAGAATTGGGCTTGGAAAGATGGTTCAGCAGTTACAGCACAGCTCTTGCAGATGACCCAGGTTTGATTCCTAGCATACATAGCAAATGCTCACAATTGCCTGTAGCTCCAGCTCCAGGGGATCCAACACCTCTGGCTTCTGCTGGTACCTGTGCTCACAATTATATAAACCCAATTTTGTATACACACACATACTTTTAAAAATGATAATGATAAATCTTTTTTTTGGTTTTGGTTTTTCAAGACAGTGTTTCTCTGTGTAGCTTTGAACCTGTCCTAGAACTCACTGTAGACCAGGCTGGCCTCAGACTCACAGAGATCCACCTGTCTCTGCCGCCCAAGTGCTGGGATTAAAGGTGTGCACCATCACTGCCTGAATGATAATAATAAATCGAAGCAAGAGAAAGGAGTGTAATGGTTAATTCTTATGTCAACTTGGCTAGGCTATGGAGCCCAGTTGTTTGGTCATATATTAGTCTAGAACATTTCTTTGACAGTAATTTTACATATGATTAACATTTAGAATCAGTACATTTTGAAGCAGATTGCTTTCCATACTGCGAGCGGGCATCACCCAATCAGCTGAAGGCTTTAAGAACAGAGACCAGAACACCCTGAAGAGGAACAAATCCTTCCACAAGATGGAAGCACACAAAAGTGTACCTATTTCACTAGCCTGTCCTGTCCTGCAGATTTTGGACTGGGGACAATAATATTAACTCTTACCCAAGTTTGTCTATGAATTTCAGAGGAGATGTGAGAGTTTTTTTGTTGTTTCATTTGGTTTGGTTTTGGTTTTTGAGACAAGATTTCTCTGTGTAGCCTTGGAGCCTGTCCTGGAACTCACTCTGTAGACCAGAGGCCTTGAACTCACAGAGATCTCTCTGTCTCTGCTTCTCAAGTGCTGGGATTAAAGGCGTGTGCCACCACGCTGAGAGCCAATTTCTTACTTTAGTAACTATTCCTTTGGAGTGTGTGTGTGTGTGTGTGTATGTGTGTGCACGCGCATGTGTGTGTGTAATAAAGAACAATCTGGTCTTTGTTCCAGATTCTTAGTACAAACTCCCAAAACCCCTGTAACTCCGTGAGCATTGAGGGCGTCTGTTCCATTAATGAGATGGAAATGTGGATTTGCTTCTGTTTTAATTGAGGAAGCTGGAACAATCACCATTCTAAAATCTGATTAAGACCTGACCACTCAATATATTTATGCAAAGTTGCATAAGTACCAAACAAAATATTAGCAAGCTGAATCTAATAAATCTAATTAAAGTATTGGAGCCAACATTACAAATGAATTATACATTTCCTAGGATTTCATAGTTGATTATCTTACATTCTAATGCAACTCAGTACATTGATTGAACAAACAAGAAAAAATATGACCATCTAAATAGAGGCAGGAAATATACTTAATACTTAGCACCCAGTATGAAGAGATTAAATTTAAAATTTTAGATTTTTTTAAAAAAAATTAACACCAATTCTTGCTAAAATTTCCTTGATTTGATAAAGAATATTTGAAAAGCTACAGAAAACATTATACATAACTGATGAATTATTGAAAACTTTCCTTGACTTAATAAAAGAGACAGATGCCCACAACACACTGCTCCTGAATATTGTACTGGAAGTCATATTCATAAATGAAGGCAAGGAGAACAAAGTCATAAATAAGAACTGGAAAATAATAAAACTATTGTTATTTACACATAACATGATTTAGAGAATATTCCTACAGGAGAATAGATTCAAACTTAACAGGATCCTCTAAGCAGATCATTATGGAAAGATGTTGTATTTGGGGGTTTCAGCATCATTTATAAAATGGTATTTACAAGGGGTAGCAGTGGCACGTATCTTTAATGCAAGCTCTCAGCAAACAGGAGCAGGTGGATCTCTGTGAGTAGGCCAGCCTGGTCTACAGAGTGACAAAGTGAGTTCCAGGGCAGCTTGGGTTACACTGAGAAACCCTGTCTTAACCTCCTCCCCCGAAAGAAAGAAAGGAAGAAAGAAAGAGAGAGAGAGAGAGGAAGAAAGAAGGGAGGGAGGGAGGGAGGGTGGGAGGGGAGAGAGAGGGAGGGAGGGAATGAACATTATTTACAATATTATACCAGTATACCAGTCTGAGGATGTAGTTCACTGGTGGACTGCTTGCCTAGCACACCAGACCCCGGATTTGATCCATAGCACTAAAAAAGATAGATATAGGCGATGGAGGATAGATAGATAGATAGATAGATAGATAGA
>LOJH01056009.1:1556-12447 GCA_001685095.1 Ellobius talpinus | reverse complement strand
GAGGGGAGCAGAGAAAAATGTAGAGCTCAATAAAAATCAATAAAAAAGAGAAAAGGATAGTTGTTGTTTTGTAAGTTAGATTTTTGTCTGCTGACAAAAATAACACCAGGAAATTAAGACTACTCCTCTAACCTTATCACCTGTGTGTACTGGTTGGTTTGGTGTGTTATGGTGACACCAGTTAGTCATCAGAGGACTGAGTCTCAGTTGAGGAAATGCCTCGAGCAGATCCAGCTGTAAGGTGTTTTCCTTTTTAGGGGTCAATGGGGTCGGGCCCAGCACATGGCAGGTAATGCCATCCTTGGGCTGCTGGTCCTTGGTTCTATAGGAAGGTGGTTGAACATGAAAGTGGGTTTTCATGGGAAGGAAAGCACTAAGCAGCTCCCCTCCATGGCCTCTGCCTCCTGCCTCTGGGTTCCTGCCCTGTTTGAGTTCCTGTCCTAACTTCCTTCAGCAATGAACAGCAATGATGAAGTGTAAGCCTAATAATCCCTTTCCTCTCCAGCTTACCTTTTCATGATGGTGTTTCTTTGCAGCAATAGAAACCCTAACTGAGATACTATACATTAAGGATGTCTTGTAATTAAAAGGAAGTCATCTATAGAGGACCAAATCTGAGGTTGAGAAGTATGGAAAAAATAGTTAAAAGTCATATGTGCTTTTAGTATTCTTTGGCTTAAATAAGAATATAAATACATTCCTTTTATGTAAAGATTACTAATTTTTTTAAAACCCTCCTTTCTAAGTTGCATATCACTTAGGATGACATAAACAAGCTACGCTGTAATTTGCTTGCCTTACTTGCATAAAGCATGATCCCTTACTTCTTAAAGTAGCCTATGCAGTCTTAGTTCATGTACTTTTATCCTTACCTTCGCAATGGACACATTTTAAATGGTTTTAGGTGATGCCTGGAAAGGCATTTCAGATACTCTTAAAAATATTTAGTCCATCTTAAAGCTAATTTTTTCCAATAAGAAAATTTAAGATTCATTTAGTTATGACTTCTGTTTGACATCAAATGGCAAGAAACCCAGAGAAGTATATTTTAGAATGGTCACTGTGAGATTCTTTGTAGTCTGCTTTGTTTTTCAAAACTTTATTTTTAATGTCAAAGGAAAATTAGTATTGTTCATTTTCTAGAGGTCATCAAAATGAGAATAATGCAGATAATAAAATTAAATCAAACTTTAAATGTAACAAAAATACTTTGGAGAGACATATGCATGATAAAAAGACTTGAATGATTCTATTATATGTCATTTCTTCGTATTAGATGGCATCAAAGAAAGTAAATATTGTCATATGAAAATGCAATGACTTTTGCTTGAGCATCTACTATATGCCAGGCATTTTTGTCAACATTTTCCAAATCCATATTATTTTCATTGTGCATATAAAAAAACAAGTTTCAGAAATAGTAAGTAACTTGTTCAAATTCACATAAGAAATTTGGTAATTTCATCAAATGTAATTTTAAGTCTGTTCCTGGCTCAACATGCTACGTGATTTTCAAAGCAAAGATGAAAATAATGAAGGATAACAGTACAGTTGTAGCTCTTTCAAAGGGCTGCTAAATTTGATTTAAGGACACTTGCATAGTCATCATGGACAAGCAGAAGCTAAAGATGAAAAGCAGTTGGGTAGAGCTGCACTTAGGTTTTTGTTGAGTAACAGCAATAGTAGTTTCAGGGTCTACATGGATGGTTCTCAGCTCTCTGGGCCAGTTGCAGCAACCTGACCTGGAAACTTGATAGACATGCAAATTCCTGGGCTCAGACTCAGACCTAGACGCAGATGCACATTCCTTAAGCTCTAGGTGAAATCACTTGCTCAGCAAGCTAGCCCGGGACGACTGTGGCTTCCCTCGTGGTCTCTGAGTCAGCTACTGTGTGGAAGGACCAGAGATTTATATTTCTAGCAACTCCTGCTTTTCTGATGCTGCTGTACCACAAACCATGTTTGAACTTGAATTTTGTGGAGCAAGCTGGTTATCAATTCATTTTTGTTCAAAGGGTAAGCAAATGGATGGATGAGCTTTCTGTGAAGTCAAGCAACTGAGGTAGGACAGTGGGTTAAGTAGAGAGGCTGATTAGAACTGAAGAGTCAGTTGGACAAGGGGAGAGTTGGAGCAAACGGACAAGAGTTCAAGCCCCAGCAGTTGAGATTATCACCCGAGCATTGGCCATGATGTGATAGAACATCATCTAGCTTCTCCTTGGCAGCCCTAGCTTAGCTTTATTTATCCTGTGTTGACAAGGTATAAAAATTTCAGGGAAAGGGCCTTTAATATCAGGGTTGAGAATAATAGTATCCAACAGGCTATGAATTATTAAATGAAAGAGGGAACAGCAGGTAGAAATTAATTTATTTTGAGTTTAATAGTTTTTTCTTCTAAAGCAATCCTCAAAGTGGAAGGACTGACCCAAGTCCCAGCAGGGATAGGACCCTCTTAGATCTCTCATCTATATTAGCAGTAATCAAATTTTAAAATAAAGATTTAAAACACAAAATTTTACTTATAAAACATATTTTACATTTAAATTCTCCTACCCACAAGTAATTTTCATTACTTTTCCAGAATTTTCTATTTCTTGCTTAAATCTAGAAAACATATTGTCACAACCTTGGATTCATTTGAACACATTTGAACAAAGGATACAAATACATAATGCATATGATTTTTGTAACTTGAGGTTCAATCTAAAATTCCATGCTAGAATTCAGAAATACATAAAAAGTTGTGCGTTGTAGAAGTATTCACAGCATTCTTTTCTGCTTCTAGGCCAACTGTTACTATTCTTTCAGAAACTGGACATGAAAGTCATAGGAAAAAGAATCTGTTGGGCATTCAAACCTTCTTCATTTAGATTGAAGGAGAAAATAAATTCCAGGGAAAAGCAGGGCGGTTATACATCTTAGCCTTTAAAGTACAAATAGAAATACAAAGTCTAAGCCTTTAAATTACAAAGGAACCTATAGAAGAAGGAACTGTACTCTACTGAAGGTGTTCATTTTCTATTCAGCCAATGATATTGGAGATGCCTTTGAATGCTGGTTTATGAATCTGTTCCTTCAGAAACAGTAAGAGTTCAAACCCAGGGGATATACTTGTTGGTTATCTCAGAGAATGTCAGTCAGAAAGCAATGGACAAAGGAAAGAAAGATTTGATTGAAAGCTATTACCAAACAGCCTACTATCAAGGATAGGGGCATAAAAGGATTTAATTCTGCCTCAGAACATTGGAGAACTCAGTGTTCTTACTGTTTCCAACAATAAGGCATCAATTCACTGTTCAGCAAGGGGGTCAGGGTCATTTCTTTGGTCCTGTTGGTCTGTTGTATCTATGGACAGACAGAGTACTATCCACTTCAACTTTATGAAGTCCAGAGCAAAGTCAAAGTGATAGTGAAATCCTCTGTGGAAAATGATTTACAGAGTTCCCTTTTCTTCCGTCCAATTATGACGTGTGTTGTTTTGTTACACTGTCATCCTCCCTGTGGCACAGCATTAACTCGTAGGCAAGAACAATTGGTCCTGAATACAGTTTGTGATTGGTTGATTCCTGCTCCATCCCATCCCACAGCTGATCACATGTGATGTGCTACACACACATGCCTGTCTCTGATTCTTGTTGCAACTGTGCTCAGCTCTCTTGTAACAGAGAGCAGCAGAAGTCACCAAATTCAGGTTAGGGGAGAGGTGTGCAAGTGCTGAAGGGGGGGCATTAATAACTGGGAGTCCCACACCTCTGGCACGTTCTTTTGTCCCATTAGATCTCACAGAACGAGAATTCAAAGAATAGATTTCAGCACAACTATGGTAGACAATTAAATCCCAAGCACAGGATCTCTCTGATAACAGTGTCCTGCACAGAAGCCAACTCTGGTTTCACCAACCAAATAAGCCTTTTAGCAAAGGAGAAGATGCTGCAGCTAGTGACTGGAATGGACAATAATGATTAAAAATCTGGGGAATATGGGTGGTACTTGTAACAGGTTTGGAGATGTAAATTTTTCGCACCCATTCCTAGTAGTAATTTTACACTCCCAACAGAAACAGAGGAAGTTGTTTACTTACCTTGGAGAGAGTTCCTGTGAAGGCAGTCACTTAAAAGAAATCCCACCCTAGCTCAGAATTGAGAAATAGATTGTTATTTATTTAGGAGTAGACTCACAAATCAGAATCCTCTGCTGGAATGGAGATCAGAAACCGAAATTCACAACTGGAACAGAGAGGCCAGAAAAGAGAGGGGATGCATGCTCTACATAGGCTTACATGGTATAAGAGGCCATGCCCCAGTGGGTGGGCTACCGCTAGCCATAAGACTTCCTACAGCATTCCTGTAACACTTCCAAGTTTTTCCTCTTTGCTTACTCCCATGCACGGGGTGGATGACCATATATCTTATTAGCTGTGATCACATGTATGAATCCCCAAATAGACTTCATCTTATATTGGGTGCATTTGTCAAGCTTCTATTATGTATTTTGGATGCCAGAGATATACCAGGAATATATATTCCTTGGACCCAACAAGGAATCTACTATAATAAAGATCACATTCCAAGTTTCACTCTGGGAATTTGGTACGTGTACAACACTGAAATTCTCACACATCTTGGAAGTCATACTAGTGCTTGGGAAGGAGGAACGTGATATCCTTATTGCATGTCAGTTGCAGCCCTTGAGAGTTCTTCATGAAAATGCAATAGCTACTTTCATCTCCTCTTAAAATCCATCTCAAATCCTTGCTAAGCTACCAATTCAGGGGAAAGCCCTTGGGTTAATTACAGATTTTGTGAAAACAGTTCTTGCTATTCCTTCTCATAACGACAAACTCACTGGCATATGCAGAGTGAACACATAGCAGTTGTTTACAATGCACCTGATTCCTGATTGACCTACGTTTCTGCTACAGGGGAAGGCATCGCAGTAAGTCACCAACACTCTCACCCATAACACACAGAGTTCACGTTTTCTTGTCAAAGGGAATTGACATAGAGGCTCAGTCTTCCCTCTGTGTTATAAGCAGTTATAACTGCTCCTGAACATTCAGTTACAATTATCTTCAGTCCTGTTTTACTGTATTGAAAGTACAATGTTATGCTCTCTCTCTGTGTCTCTCTGTGTCTCTCTGTGTCTCTCTCTGTCTCTGTCTTTCTCTCTGTATGCATCTGTCTGCCTGTCTCTCTGTGTATCTCTGTCTCTGTCTCCCTCCTTCTCCCCTCTGTGTGTGTGTCTTTAATGCACAAATTTTAGGAAAAAAAATGTTCCACACCAACAAGGCTTTCAGAATTGTGAAAAAAAGCACAAAACAACACATCATAAAACAAAATAAGCTTCACTTTGTTCCTAGAAGAAAATGGTCTTTGTTTCTTATCTCTGATGTAGCTCTTGGTGTGGTGGCTGAAATGGATTGAGTAATTGAGAAAGATAGCTGTTTGCATCACAGAAACTGAAAAATATCTTTTCTATTATGTAAATAAATATCAGTTCTTACCATCAGTTGAGGCTACATATTCAGAGAAGAGTTGTTTATATTCTGAGATATGATATGAAAAACCTCTTATCTCCCCTTTACCTTATTTTCAGTGATTTAAAATACCATTTGCAGAAGGCACTATATGTAATGCTTGAACGTAGATGGAATGTATCTTGGGCCATACCTACATCAAACAAGGCTGTTGGGAGGCCATAATCAAATTCTAGAAGAAAACAAAACGTTTGTATAAGAAATTTAAAACATTAAAATAAAACAGAAATCAATGTTTTCTAGTAGTACTGAAATATATATTGATGGTGTCTATATAATTTATTGATAGAATCATATGGGGAAAAGCTTTAGACATTTTAGACATTTTATTTTATGCCACCTTAGAACAAAACATTCCACTAATGGAAATGACAATAGCAGAGGCAATTCTCCACACACATAAAATCTCTGTAACCTGTGAGACATATGATCAATCCTCCTTGACCAATACCCCATTTAAATGAAATAAACATTAAATTAATTTTAACCTTTTTCTTAATTTTTTCCCCACAGAAATCCCTGATCCCCTGCCAACTTTCTCATATTTATTTCTAAAGAATCCCTTTAGGGATGTTGTGTGTGTGTGTGTGTGCATGTTTGTGTGCTTGTGTGTATGTGTGTGTGTGTGGTATGCACATGTATGCGAGGCTGTGTATCCATGCAAGTGCATGCATAGGCCAGAAGAGAACTTTGGGTGTCTTCCTCTATTCTCTGCCTTTTTCCTTAACGTAAGGTCTCTCGCTGAACCATATGCTTCCTGTTTTGGCTGGACTTGCTAGCTAGTGAGCTCAGAGGATCTGTCTTTCTTCACCTGCTGCCCATTCCACCACTGGGGTCTACAGGCACACTTTGACCAACGCTTACGTAGGTGCTACAGATACAGACTCAGGTTCTCATGTTTGCAGAGAAACTGTTTTTAGCCATGGAGCCATGCCTCATCCATCCCCTTTTAAGTTAATTTTTAAGTTAGTGTACCAAATAATTGGTTTTATTATGACATTTCATGTGTGCGCACACACACGTATTACTCTACTCACATTCTGCCCCCAGTTATGTACTCCCTTCAGACAGTTATATTGTCCCTTCATTCCCGCTTTCTGCTTTCTTGTGACATATATTTGTATTATGAGATAAAAATGCAATATTTTGCCTTACGTTGTTCACATTACCTTTTCTTCTTCCCCTCTTTCCAGTGTTAAAAACTGTTGCTATATGGTGCTTTCTTCATCTCCTTTCTTTTTTTTGTAATCTCAAAGTCTAATTTGCATCTGGAATTGTGTAATAGTGAGGTCTGTTGTCCACTAGGACATACGTAGGTGTTCCTGACAGCTGTTTGTCTCCGAAGGATGTCCTGTTTGCATATTGCTCTGACAGCTGCTATAACAGGCACTCACTGTTTGATTATTGTTTTGTCAACTGTTTTCCTCTATTAATATCTCAGGAAACTGATGTGACAAAGTCCTCTAGTTAAAATATCCATTAATAATCAGTTGCTTTCTCTTGCTTTTGCCTTAGAAAGTATGATCTTTGCTCAATTTCTGTCTTCCAGTGCTCAGCTCTTAAGAAAGACAATATTTAAGTTGTATTAATAATATAATTCATATAGGGGAAAGTTTTGTCTGTTAGGTTTAATTTAACAATACCTCAGATTTTTCTTAAAACTGTAATTCATATACTGTCCTTATAAAATTAAAAACTAGGAATACATATTGGAGATAGATAAGCCTTATCAAAGAAAATGTATCATTCTATTTGTAATCCTTAAAAGATAATCTTCGTGAATAAACGATGGGTAGAGAAAATCCACATAGTATTTCCTTCTCTTGGTAGTCTCAACCATAACACTTACTCAGAACTTTACTACAGTCACCAAATATGTGGAAATTCCTCCTGTGTCCATGAATTCTCTAACCCTGGAGAGCTTACAATTCAAGTCAGTGTTGAAAGTAACCTAAGTTGGAGCTCTGGTGTCCCAAGAGTTGTGTAGGGATAGGTATGGTGAAGGAAGTGGGGAGTTGTTTTGCCCTTTGTGTCCACTATCTTCCCAGAAGTGCACATCTAGAAAGGAAACTCTCTGAACCCATCCATTGGGATGTAATGGCTTCATACATAGGCTTGATTAAATCATTAGCTAATTCTAACCAGCTCAACCTTCAGTTCTTCTCTCTGAGGCTGAGGGGGGGGTGAGGCTGCAAGTCCCAACTCACAACTCACATGGTTGGTTGCCCTGGCAACCAGCCTGCATCCTGAGGCTAGCCCAGAGACCAAGCCACCAGCCAACTCTTTAGTATCACAAAGACACAACACTTCAATGATTCTAAGGGTTTTAGGAACTTTGTGCCAGAAAACTTGGCAGTGACTCTCTATGTATTTATATAGTTTATAAATATATCACAATAATATTTGTTGATATATTGCAATCTCACAAACAGGACTCAGTTTTTCTTTTTATATTGGCTATACAGACAGACTTATGTTCAAGGGACTTAGCCCCCCTGCCTCCATCTACAATATCTTTTCCCTTTCTAATCAAAGAAGTTATTTATTTTCTTTATAAATGACAGCATACTTAAAACCCTCCTTCAGAATAATGTAATTTAAATGAGCCTATTTTGAAAATGGGTCATTTGTCTGCAGGAAGCTTGATTAGGCCTACAACTATCTAAACACACATTTTTAAAGTCTTATAGAAGTTTTGTTAATATCCTCAGTAATTCAAATTGGTTTTCTCTTCTATAATTGGCTTTATTAATTCCTGGACAATATTAGTCTGTAAAGACTCAACGAGGGGGTCTGTGAAGCATGCAAAGACATATAGGTAAAGAAAATGGAGGGAAAGGCCATGAAACAGACAGTAATTGATTTTTTTTCATGTTAACAAACATTTATCACATGCTGAAGTCCTCAGGAGTTCCAGCCCCAGGAAGAATAATGAGGTGAGAAAGATGAAGAACAAATGAAAGATAAATAACTGGATTACTCTATGATACATCAATTAGTACAGTTATTCCCTCTATCCATGGGGAACATTAGTGGATGCTGACACTTATATGGTAATTAACTCTACACATGCTGTGTCTTCCTTATACTTCCATACCTATAGTAAAATTTAATTTGTAAATAGTTATGGTAGGAGGTAGCAATAACAACTAATAATAATATAGAACAACTAAGGCAATAAACTCCAATAAAATATGAGTGCCGTCCTTTTTTTGCTTTCAAAGTATTTTGTAATATTCTCACTCTTTCTTTAATGACAGGAGCTGCAGGAGTGCCTACACGGCAAGATGAATTCAGGTGAATTACATAGGCATGTGCATTGTGTCTTGAAGTCAGTTGATAGGGTCCCTGGGGCATAAGCATCATACTACTGCCAGAGTTGATGGGATAAGGAGAGAGCTACCAAGTGATTCACAGGCAGGTGGCAACTACAGCATGAGTGTGCTGGCCAATGGATGTTAAGAGAGTTTTACTATACTCATTAAGAAGATGTAAAAATTAAAACTTAAGACTTGCTTGCTTCTGGGATTTTCTGTTTAATATTTCAGTCATTGATTGGCCACAAGTTACCAAACTGTGGGAAGAGAAAAGGTTAGAGATTGAGGGGACTAGTGTGTAAGATTCTTTGCATAACTGGAAATCTTTCCCTAAAATTTCAATTTAAATTCTTGAATTAGATGACTTCATTAAATGCCTTCTCAGTCATTATCAGAGTATTGTTTCTCAGTGCTGTGATTACAGAGAGATTATTATAATTAGAACATCCAATGGCAGAAAATATCATTCTAATACTATTGTAATATTTTTACCTGCAAAATGGAAATTTGCCTTTTTTTAAATCAAAAATAATATAATGCTCAAGGGCTGCTGAATTGCAAGCATTTTGGTTAATTTTTACATCCCAGGCCAAATGATTAATCCATCAAGACTTAAAAACACATATGCAGGTATATTAATGAGGAATTTGGTTTTATCAGGGTCCTAGATTCCTCCTCCCCCCTTTTAATACAGGTCATTTAAAGAGAGTGGTTTAAAGTTTGTTCTCATGGTTAATATGCATGAGTCACCTGGAAAGCTTATTAATGTTGTAGGGTTCCAACTCCTAGAGTTCGCAGTTCAGCAGATATGTGCTAAGCCTAAAATTGTGTATTACAACAAGATCCAGAGCTGCACTTATTGTGCTTGTCTGGGCATTGTCCTTCAAGAGGAGGGATTCACTAGTTTAAACCTGGGCAAGTGGATAATACCGCATTAAATCATTTTGCTTGGATTTATGACATAGCATATCTTATTGAAAAAATATGGTTGATTACTCAAGGATGAATTTTAAAAAGAGTTATTTAAGGTGTGCCTAGTAAAATGCACTGAACTTTCCGCTGTGTATTACCAAATATCATTCCTGGCTAAGATACATGTTCTCAAGGTTAAAAGCTAAGGTAAAGCTTGAAGTCATAGCTAGAGAAGAAAAGCTAAGTATTTATAATGGTCTGATGTGGGATTCCCCTCTGTATGCTGTGAATACCACTGGTCAATAAAGGACTGCTTTGGACCTATAGCAGGGAAGAACTTAATTAGGTGGGAAAAACTAAACTGAATGCTGAAAGAAAGGAGGTGGAGTCAGGAGAAGCCATGGAGCTGCTGCCAGAGATAGACATGTTTAAACCTTGCCGGTAGGCCATAATCCTCATGGTAAAATATAAAATAATGGAGATGGGCTAATTCTAGATGTAAGAGCTAGCTAGCAATATGCTTAAGTAATTGGTCAAGCAGTAGTCTAAAGAATATAGTTTCTGTGTGATTATTTTGGGAGTCTGGGCAGCCAGGAAAACAAGCAAGTAGCCCTCCTTACAACAAATTGGCACCCCAATGTGTGCTAGCTAAATCCACATAAAACCTGAGAGAGCTTAAAAAGTAATTCTAGGCAAAAAACAAAGAGTTTAGCACAGTTTCTTGGTAGCCACAATTTTTTTTTCTAGATGGGCTCGTGGTGAGCAAGGATGCTGTGGCTATTTTAAGAGAAGTACAGTAAAAACTGTGCAACTTCTTGAAAAAAAAAGAGCCGCTTCCTGGCTCGCCACCACAAACGACTCTAACTCTTTTCTCGTGACATCTGGCTACGGAGCAGCTAAATGGGGTTTGTGAACAGTGCTACAACTTGCTTAATGGCAAAATAGACTGGCTGTGGGCCTAAAAATGGGGCTGTGAGCATGGCTTTCAGAGGCAGCAAACAGCTCCACCATGTTGGACTGGGCGGGGCAAGCAGATAGTGCCATATTTCTCCCAAGAATAGCACCGCTTAATTTCATAAGAAGGGCTTAGCATTTTAAGAAGCACTTCTGGTCAGAAAAGGATTAC
>LOJH01056004.1:0-12476 GCA_001685095.1 Ellobius talpinus | reverse complement strand
CAGAACCTGGAAACAACCTAGATGCCCCTCAACTGAAGAATGGATAAGGAAAATATTTTACATTTACACAATGGAGTATTACTCAGCCGTAAAAAACAATGACATCATGAAATTGGCAGGCAAATGAACGGAACTAGGAAAAAACAAAACAAAAAAAACATCCTGAGAGAAGTAACCCAGAATTAAAAAGATGAACACAGTATGTATGCATTCATAAGTGGGTACTAGATGCAAAGCAAAGGATAACCAGACAATAGTCCACAGCTCCGGAAAAGTTAAGTAACAAGGAGGACCCTAAGAGGGACACATGGATCACTCTGGGAAGGGGAATTAGATGAGATCTCCTGGGTAAACTAGGGGCAAAGGGAGTGGTAAAGGGGAGGAGAAGGGGCATGAGAACATTAGGGAATGGGATGGTTGAGGTGGCGAGGGACGGAGTGGGAGAACAGTCAGAGATACCTTGATAGAGCCACTATGGGATTAGGGAGAAGCCTGGTTTTATGGAAATTCCTAAGAACCCACAAATATGACCCCAGCTAAGACGTCTAACAGTAGAGGAGAGGGTTCCTGAACTGGCCTTCTCCTGTAGTCAGATTGGTGACTACCCCAACTATCATCATAGAACCTTCATCCAGTAACTGATGGAACAGATGCAGAGATCCACAGCCAAGCACCAGGCTGAGCTCTGGGAATCCAGTCAAAGAGGAGGAGGAGGGAATATATGAGTGAGGGAGGTCAAGGTCATTATGGAGAAATCCACAGAGACAGCTGAACCAAGCTCGTGGAAACTCATGAACTCTAGACCAACAGCTGTGGAGCCTCCATGGGACGAAACAAGGTCCTCCATATGTGGGAGACAGTGGTGAAGCTTGGACTGTCTGAGGGGACCATGGCAATAGGACCAGAATCTAACCCTGGTGCATGAGCTAGCTTGTTGGAACCAGTTCCCTATGGTGGGATGTCATGCTCAGCCTTAATACAGAGGGGAGCGGTTTGGTCCTGCCCCAACTTAATGTGCCAAACTTTGGTGACTACCCATCGGAACCCTTACCCGTTGAGAGGGGTGGATGAGAGGTGGAGGTGGGGGGGCAGGAGGAGGGTGGGAGAGAGAACTATGGTTGGAATGTAAAATGAAATTATAAAATAATAAAATGGCCAAAAAAAGAGCATTTCCATTGACTTACCTCAGGGCTTCTCTTTTGTACAAGGAGTGACACTGAGTACACAGACAAGTTTTCCAAGTTACCTATTTTGTCTCTCTGACCTATTTATATAGCTATATATCATGCTGTCATAATTACTAGAGAATAAATTGTGAAAATTCTTAGAACAATATTTCCCCCCTTATTCCACCAGGGTATATATGGCTGCTTTGTACATCTACATTTTAGAATTAACTTGTCAATTTCTAGAAGTTATTACATAGATAGATAAATAGACAGATAGATAGATAGATTATATATATAAATATATATGGGAGATTAACTATAATACTTAGACTTTCAGTCTACAATCATAACTTACGGATATATTTATTGTCTATACTATGCATTTTCAAGAAAGTTTGATGTCTTACATATCTTTGGTTAGATTTATGCCTAAGCGGTTCGTATTTTCAAAATATCATCTGTTGGGCTCTAGTTTGTAGGTTCCAGTTGATGCACTCAGTATACAGCCAGAAACTTGCTAGACTCCCCCCCCAGAAAAAAATCTTCCTTGGTATCTTTTTATGTTACACATAAATGTATTATCTGCCAATGGAGGAAGCTATTTTCATCTGTTCCTTTTCTCCAGCTTCTGCAGCTGACTGGACTCTGGTTCTGTGTTGAAACAGCAGCAGGGGAAATTTCACGGCAAAGCCCCATCTGCTATTTCTGCCGAGTCTTTTCAGGAGTCATCTCTTTGGATCTCTGTTTTCATTTTCTTTTTTGGTTTTTAGAGACAGGGTTTCTCTGTTTCCTGACTGTCCTGGAATTTGCTTTGTAGACCAGGCTATCTTTGGACTCATGAAAATCTGCCTGCCTCTGCCTCCGGAGATCTGGGATTAAAAATGTATGTCACTACCGCCCAACTTGTATCCCTGGTTTTCTATATATAAATTTGATTTTTCTAAGCCTTTTCTTTATATAGTAACATGTTATTTGATTATTGCACATCTGGAAAAAAGTCAGAATAAAAACCAAGTAAACTTAAAGAAAGAAGAAAGGAAATGCCAGATGTATTAATTACACGAACTGGAATTCTAAACCAATCTTTGAATTGCCTTGCATTCTCAGAGTAAAACCAGTAGGTCCAGATTGTGTTATCTTTTTATATATTACTTGATTGTTTGCTAACATTTTATCTAGGAATTTCAGGCCTATGAGGTTGATTGGCTTATAGTTTTCTTATTATCTTTATAAAGTTTAAATAAGATAGTTATGCTTACTCATTAAGCGTGACTGGCATCTGCTAAAGATGCTGTCTGTGTTTATGTTGCACTGCCTTTCCCCCTTCTACATATAAGAGAGTAGGTCCTCGTTCCCCTTGACGTTCTTTAACCAATAGAATACAAATACAAAGCACTTCACATGTATTCTGGGTCAGACAAGAACGGCAGCACCTTGTCCGTGTTTTCCTGTGTGGGCCGCTGTATTTAGACAGGGGGATTCCATGGTGGAGAGAGCATGCATCCCACTACACTTGAAGATTGGAGCTAGTCATTCCTCTGCTGTTCTCTTGTAGAATCCATAGAAAATTAAAGTAGTCTTCCTTAGAGCTGAGGGAGAACTCACCATTGTTTTCCTCAGACTTATGATTTCTGAACACATTGTGTTCACGGTTTTTAAGCTCTCTAGGCCTTTTCTCTTTCAGTCATTTTCTTCTCATCTCATCCACACGAAGTTACTAACTTATCCACCAATGGCATTTTGAAATGTATGTGGCCTTTGCGTCTCAGCACTTTGGCCTGAAGTTTCTCGGTTTGATCAACTTTTCTGGCTTTGTGTGTTGTCTTTATTTTGTGTGTCCTTTCTAAAGCTGCTTGCTGGTTTTGTTTTTACTTCCCTTTCCTTTCTTTGAGTTTATTTGGTTTTTATTCTGATTTCCCAGGCAAATACCGACCTCATTATTTTTCAGGTGTTGTTTCAAATATAATTATCAGCAGTTATAAATCTCCAAATAGTGTGATATCTTCCCTTGTATGGCCTACCAAAGAGTAATTTTCATTTTTCAGTTCAGCTTTTTAATTTTTTTCCTATGATTTGTTCTCCAACTGACAGCTTATGTTACGGTGGCTTTCTTAATTTCTAAATCAATGAGGGTTTTCTAATTATGTTTTCTATTGGCTTTTAGATTACTTGCAGTATGCCAGAGACCATAGTATCTTTCATTTCTCTCCTTTAAACTGTGTTGGATCTTGCTTTGCTGTTCTGGATTGTTTTTTTAAATGTCCTTGTGTACTTAAAAAGAGAATATATTTTCTACTTATTGATTATAACATGTCCATATAAGTTCAGGCAGTCAAATTATTAGCTAATCATTTGGTTTAACTATCCCATAGCATGGCTGTGCTTAGTATTAGTAGCTTTATGTCAACCTGAAAAAGACTGGAGTCACCCGCGAGGAGGGGAACCCAATAAAGAAAAGGCTACCATAAGACTGGGCTGTAGGCAGGCCTGCTGAGCATTCTCTTAGTTAGTGATTGATGAGGGAGGTACAGCCCATTGTGAGGAGTGAGCCCTTGGACAGGTGGTCCTGTGTTCTGGGAGAAAACAGACTGAGTACCATGATGAGCAAGCTGGCCAGCAGCACTCCTCCAGGGCCTCTGCATCAGCTCCTATCTCTTAGTTCCTGCCTTATTTGAGTTCCTGGCTCCCTTCAATGATGAACAGTGATGTGGAAGTGTAAGCCAGATAAACCCTTTCCTCCCCAACTTGCTTCTGGTCATGGTGTTTCATCACAGCAATAGTAACCCTAAGCTGAACAATGGGTTTTTTTGTGGTGTCTTTCTTGTAACAATTTTTAAGAGAACAGTATTACTTCCTCTAATTATTAATTTTATGTTTCCTTTTTATAATTATGCCAATTTTGATTTTTATAGATTAGTTATTGTGTAAATACATTTAAGACAGTGTAAAATCACTGAGGTACATCTCTAAAGCTCTGAGTGGATCACCACACAACATATATACATTAGAATATCATGTACCACTCTATTCATAAATATGTGCCATTATTATGGACCCACTGAATATAAAAAAGAATATAAAATAGTTTTCTGATAATGAGAACCATTTACCCTTATGAAGGACTATATCCATAGTGATACAGTTTGTCTTAAAATTTGTTAACTATTGAAGTTACATGTTTTAACTTTTCGGGTTCTGATATTTTAGGCTTGTATCTTATATCTTATAAATGGCATATAATTAAATTACATTGCTACTTTTATTTTTACTTTTCATCTATATTCCAGTCTTCACTCACTAACTAGATGGATATTTTTTCATTTACATTAACATAATTATTACATCTGTTTTGTAATACCACTTCCCTCCCTCCCTCCTTCCTCCCTGTATTTGATTGGTTCTCAAGCTCATACCCTTTCTTCTTTTGTTGATTTTTATTTTTTTCTCATTCCGCATACATTTCCATTTGCTAAAACGTAAGCTGTATGTTCTGTTTCTCTACTTTGTGGTTGCTGCACCTATTGCACGATAAATAGCTTTAGAGTTGGAAGCTCTTCTGTATTGTCATTTGGCTCTCAGAACGGCAGAAGAACTTAGAGCACTGAAATCAGTCCTTCAGTTTCATGTGTCTGCATTTTATGTCCCCTTTGCTTGTTTTAGGACTCACTAAGTGCTTTGTACATTTAGCCCTGTGCTTATGACTCCTTTGTTCTCCATATATTGACTTTTGGACTTGCAAACTTGTATTATTTCCCTTCTGCCAAAAGTTTCTTAATTTTCAATGATCAATGAGTATCAGGTGTTCAAATCCGCCCACATTGCCTTCATTCATCCTTCAGAGGTTTGCGTGTGTTGTTACAGGATGGAGGTATTTGCCTTTTGATCATTGGCGATAGCACCCATTCACCTTTGGTTCTGCTGCTGCCCTCGGGAGTCTCCGGTCCATACAACACCTGCTCCTTACAGGCCGATTGTTTTTCCTACTGACGCTGGTTTGAGAGTTTCTGTCTCCTGCAGTTTCTCAGTGAGTTTTTCTCAACACTGTTCTCAGACTGTGGGCTTTTAGAAGTATAGGTTGGTGTTCCTCACCACTTGAGGTCTAAACATGAAGTCGAAATATGACGTCTAACCCTTTATCTCGCTCTTTCTAGAGTTCCAAGGAAGTCTGTTGGGTTTTCCTTTTTGCATCCTTTGTTTATCTTTTCATTCTCCTCCACAGCTCCCATTCCTTTTCTTGTCCACGCTGCTTTCTAGATCACCGACATGGAGCCTTTTTTGCTCCTCATTTCTTTCTAGTCAGCTCTCTACTAGCTTCATTTCTCATCTTGGCAGCAGCCAGGTAAGGAAAGAGGCAATGAATTCTATTATAGGCTGGCGGATTCTGAGGGTGCTGTCCATCATGGCAGAGTAGGCATGACAACCAGAGATCCTCCATCTGCAATGGTGGGAATGTGAGGTCACCATGGCTCTTCACACCATGGTGGAAGACAGTAACCAGGGCAGCCAAACCCACAATCCCTCCCCTGTGGTCCCACAACTGCCAGCTAGACCCTGTGTCTAAAATTTTCCATTGGCCCTGTGCACAGCACCACCATCCAGGGACCAGGGATTAAAGCCTTGACATCTGACCATTCTTATTAACCATGGCAAGCTCCAAACCTATCCATTCAGCTTTTAATTTTCTTTACTGTCTTTTATGAATAGAAGGTCTATTTGCTATTTAGCTTTTATATACATGGTGGGTCACTTAGTATATATCACCATTTTGGGGTAAAGTTTTGAAGTGTCTCTTATTTATACATTGTAAATAGTACATTACAGTTAATACCTTCTAATTACAGAAGGTTCTGTAGGCCGTTAATTCATTTGTTCTCTCTCCTTGTGACTCATAGTGTCTTCTTTTAGAGGCTTGGTTATTTTTGACTGCATACCACTGTCTTTGTCCTTAATATATTTTTTTGTCCTACAGGAATATTTATAGGCTTAACATGAATCTCTCTTTCTTTCCCTCTCCTTTCCCCTCTTTCTCTTTCACGTAGCACTGGCTGTCCTAGAACCAGGTCTTGAACTCAGAGATCTGCCTTCCTCTGCCTCCTGAGTACTAGGATTATAGGCATGCACCACCATTGCCTGGCCAGAGTTCTCTCTTCAGTACCTGAATAAAAAACTAAGAACAGCAGCACACACGTCTAATCCCACCAGAGAGGCAGAGACAGGAGGATTGCTGGGACTTACTGACCTGTCAGTACAGAGGAATCTGTGAGCTCCATGTTTGGTGAGAGACTCTCTGAAAAAAAGATAATATGGGGACCAATTGAAGAAGATGCCTGACATTAATCTCCATGCTCATACATGCACTTGCACTGGTATGCATATGAACACACACAAACATATATACAATAAATAAATACACTTTCTTCAAAAACAGACATGACTTGAAGATCTGATTACACTGGCTGGTTAGGAAGCTCTTGGAATCTGCCTGGGTCTGTCCTTAATACTGGGATTGCAAACGTGTGTAGACACATCCAGGTTTTTACATGATTGCTGGGGACTCAGTCTCAGGTGTGTGTGATTACAGAGTAAATGCTCTCACCTACTGAGCCATCTCCCCAGCACTGTGCTCTTCTTACCTAAAGTTTTGATACAAATAATTTTATGGTCTCAGATCTATGTGTGATCTCTGTGTGTGTTTCTGTGTGATCTCTGTGTGATCTCTCTCTGTGTGTATATGATCTGTATGTGTATCTATGTGAATCTATATGTGTGATCTGTGTGTGTCTATATGTGTATGTGTGTATATGTATGTGTGTGGTCTCTCTGTGTGTGTGTGGTCTCTGTGTGTGACCGGTGTGTATGTGTCTGTGTGTATGTATGTTTGTGATCTGTGTTTGTGTGGTCTACGTGTGTGTATATGTGTGTGGTCTTTGTGTATATGGTCTCTGTGTGTGTGATGTTTGTATGTGATCCATGTGTATGTGTGTGTATACATGTTATCTGTGTATTGTGGTCTCTTTTGTGTGGTCTGTGTAAGTATAGTCTCTGTGTATAGTTTGTGTGTGTGTGTAGTCTGTCTCTGTGGGGGAGTCTCTGTGTGTGGTCTCTGTGTGTGTTTGTGTGTTCTCTCTCTCTGTGGGGGGGAGTCTGTGTGTGTGGGTCTGTATATAAGTGTCTCATACAATTTGGTTGAATCTTTGAAATGTTACATCCTAAACTATCTTAAGGATGTTATTTTTTGACCCCCTGGTCAGGCTTAAAATCCGAAGGGCTACTTCTGTCTCCCAGGCATTGTGTTTCTCCTGTGTTCTGTCCCTTGTTGGAGTGGCACTCACAGGGTGTGCAGAGCACACAAGTGCCCTACAGGTGACTCCTCAGTCCCTGGGGAGACTGCTCAGATCGCACCCAGCCTGAGCCTCAACCTCTGCTCAACTAGACGGCTCACGTCCTCATGAAACTCTGAAGCGAAGAAAGCTCTCTGAGCATTATCTTCTGATTTAACTCACAGCAGCCTAGCAAGCTGAGCAAGTCAGGGACAGCTAATACTGTTTTTAGAAGACAGAACTGAGGCCTGAGGACCACAGCTTTATCCCACTATTTAGTGCCCTTCAGCACAATGCTCAATTTCAATATAACCCGAACATAACTGTGTTCTCAGAATGAAGAGTTTGAAAAGCAGGCTGCCCAACATACACGCCAGCTTTACTAACTGGACTGAAAATGATACTGTGCTCTCTACGGATCCCCACTGTCATCCTTCCCATTTCAGTTCCTACTGAGGACTGGAACCTTCAGAACTGTGACTTGCATGGCCGTGCTCTTTCTGTCCTTGTTACACCCACTCCTTACTGTCCTGCTATCTTCCTATCTCTCTCCATCTTATGTTTCCTCTGTCAACATCTACCCACTTGAGTTTCACTGAAATGAAGCTGAGCAATTTCAGAAGGGAAAGTGAGAAAACTAAACTCATCTCGCTTGATGTGTGTTTCCAGGATCAGGTGTTAGAGCAACCAACAGGAACCTCTGTGACATCAATGCACCTCCAGCTTGCTCTGGCTTCAGCATGCCTATCAGGAAACGACATTGTGTTGACAGTACAAGCTGTCACAGTCCCTCACTCTGAGACCCAAACCACTACATCCAGAATCTCCAGACCCAAGGAAAGAACCTCTGCCCATACCATGTTACCAATGACATCATTTAGCCTTACTCTCCATCCCTTGGGTCTGCTATTATCTTGTTTCTCTACTTCTGTGAGGTGTGCATCCCTCTGGAACTCTTTGGTTGACAGGAGTTAATCCTTGAGTCACTTCCGTCATTTAATGGCGACTCATAAAATAACAGTCAGAAATAGCTCTCTTTTTCAGAGAGAGAGAAAGGAGAGATGCACAGTCAGGCTTTATAGATCTCCCACACCTGCCCTTGCCCAGGTCAATGAAAAGCTAGGTGTTATTTGTCAGAAGCTCAGTTTTAGATGGGAGTGAAATATTTGTAGAAAGTTCCTTGTCTCCCACGAGAACTATGGTAGACAAGCATCTATTGTGTCGTATTTCTAGTTAAACCCGCCAGGGCCTCATTAGATCATGCTGGCTCCCCACCACCATTGCCCAGGCCAATGATCACACTAGGTACTGTCTGTCTGAAGTTCTGTTGTAGAGGAATATGATGTATTCCCAGAAGGCTCCTTGTCTCCCGTGAGAACTGTGGTAGACAAGTATCTATGGGAGTCATATCTCCATTAAGCCCACCAGGGTCTCATTAGCTCATGCTGGCTCCCCACCTCTGTCTAGTCTCCTTTTGAAATGGGAATCTATTTTATTCAGGATGGCAACACATTCTCCTTAACAGTCATATGTCGCAGTCTCTCCTGCTGGTGGCAATGGTCTTATCATTAAGTTCCAGCCAATGGGCTAGAAATGAATGCAGTTGGATGGAGCAAGGCCCAACCCTTAAAGGAGAAACAGCAGGGCAGGGCCACTTCCCCTTCTCTATCCTTGCTTGCTTCTCAGAATGAGCCATAGCTGATGAGATCCTATGGGTATTTTTCATACACTAAGTGGACTTAGGATTTAAGGTTGGTCCCTCTGTAAGGAAGGCAGCACAGTAGAATGAATCCAACCCCCAGTGATAGGGCGTCGACATGCCAGCTCTGGTCTTGCTTCTGGGAAGCAACTTTTATAACCAGGGAGAGAAAGAGGAAGTCCTGTGTGTGCTCTCTTCTGTTGTTCTTGGTTCTCTGTTAATGAACCACTCTTAAAGATCTGTGGTCCTAGACTTAAAGATTTGTGGTCCTGAGCTGAGTAGGAACCAGAATCTTCCCAGTTCCATCCCAGCCTCTACAGACTTCTCTCNCCAGTGATAGGGCGTCGACATGCCAGCTCTGGTCTTGCTTCTGGGAAGCAACTTTTATAACCAGGGAGAGAAAGAGGAAGTCCTGTGTGTGCTCTCTTCTGTTGTTCTTGGTTCTCTGTTAATGAACCACTCTTAAAGATCTGTGGTCCTAGACTTAAAGATTTGTGGTCCTGAGCTGAGTAGGAACCAGAATCTTCCCAGTTCCATCCCAGCCTCTACAGACTTCTCTCATGTCCTTGAACCATCTATTTAAGCTCCTCGTGCCTGCTGATTTTTATCACGCAAGAATAGGATTGTTGGGACATCAGCCTCACTTAGAGTAGTCTCTGGTACATGGTCATCATTAAGCAAGTGTTATTTTGTCCTTGTTATTTTTATTGTTTTCAGTACACATGAAAGGAACAACGCTGTACTGACACTGATGTTAACTTTGGCCTTGCTGCATCTGCTGCTCCCGTCAAAAGTGCTTGCATCTTGCTCCAATTGTCCCACAGATGAGATGGTGACCACTGCCCTACCGGCAGCTTTGCCTCTTCTGTGGAGATGCAGGAAATGCGGATACACATTCGCAAACAGGTTGCATTCTTCCCTTGGTTTCTGAGCAAACTGGTTTTCATTAAATATATATCTAGTGCTTTGTATTCAAGGTTTAAGTCAGCAGCAACTCTGGGGAGCTATGTCTTCTTCATTCCAGATTAAAGCCCCACAGAGTTTACAGCATATAGATATATTCTCTGATCTATGCGCTGGAAAGAAAAGCAGAAAAGAAAGCACAACCCTCTCGATGACACGGGGCTAGATGGGGCAAGTGTTGTTACCAAGCTCTGTCGACACATGTCACCACTCTGCAAACAAAGCAGAAGTGGCCTGCCTCAACCCGAGGATTGAAAAACCTCTGACAGAAATGAGTCCAGATGCCTTGAACATGAAAACAGGACTGGCTGAAATTGAAAATGACATGGGAAGAATGAGGTACCATTTGAGGAAGGCACAAAAACCCATGAAGCCCTGAATGCTCTTTGCCACCACCCCCATTGTACAGCATCTGCCATTGACCCATTGTCATTTGCATCCTTTTGTGCTGGGCCACCTCAGAGATTTCTGAGACAGGATAGAAGTCCAGACCTGCTCTGAATAGGCCATTTGATGAGCATTTGTGTGTCTAGCAAGGGTGACTGCGTGAGGCTTGCTGGCAGGAGGACAGTCATATGCTTGCAGTGGCAATATAATGGCTAACTGAAGTCAGGGGTGGGGGCTGGGTAGAGGAGTCTGGCTTCCGTTCATTTCCAGAAAGGACTGTTCTGGTTTTCCTAAATGTGCTTCTCTGGGCAAGGGCAGGAGAGAATGCAAGTGAGTCAAAGGAGAAACAATTCACCCACGCACAATCAGGGTGTGAATTTACCACTCTGAGCACCTCAAAGGTTACGACCACATCAGCGGCCAAGAGGACGGCAGTGCTGGCATGGTTCGAAGGGCAGCCTTCTTCTGCACAGGCAACCAGGACATATGCATCAGTTGCTACTCAGTTTTGCAGGTCCAAACGGCCTGACTGCTCATCTGGGATAGTGGAGATAAAGCAAAAAAAAATCTCCTCTGGAGTTTACAAACCCAAGGGGTCCCCTCTGTGCTCAGGGGCCCTGTGCATCCCTGAGCTGCCCGGGGCTCTGTTGGTATTGAAGGTCACTGGCAGTGCATGGCTTAACAAAAGGGAGTGGGGGAAGCTCTCCAAACAGCTACATTTTCCTGCTAGAATCCATGTGCTCCTCTCAGTCTGACGCTGTCTTCCTGATGCTTTGGATAACTATTGAATTGCTCTCCCATCCGAACAGCTGTTGTCTGAACGGCTCTGCAGGGCTGGTAGAGGGTGACTGATCGGACAGCTCTTGGATGAATAGGTACAGGGAGCTTTTTCCTTCTCTGTGGTCACAGAAGCCCCGTAGCTGGACCTCACTCATAGCACAGAGTAAGGTGACAGTTGTGACGGTGTCTGTAGAGTTTTCTATATGCAAATGCTTTCGGGTGGGGAGGGCTACCAGGGCTATAATGACCAAGCTGCAGTTTTGAAAAAAATCATGTCGCAAACGGACTTAAGGATGGTGTAGGTAAAACAAAAGAGGACAGCATTGAGGTTTTTTTTCTTAAATAGCATAAGAAAAAGAAAAAAAAACAGGACCCTCTTCAATCTAATATTAATTCCATATTGAAGCAATCACCTAGCCTTATCCTGAACTGGGTGTTTATAACTGAAGCTTTTCAAAACTTGGAAGAGCATGATGCCTTTGGTTTCTAAATCAGGTCTCTGTGCTGCTCTCAGAGGAACATTTAAGCTCAGCATCCGGAGCATGGTGCCTTTGTGATTGTTTATGTCATTACCATCCATATCAGTGACAATAGCACAGTCCATTCTGGACCAGAATATGCAAATGCCACGATTTCCCCTACCCTCGTCTTCTGAGCCAGGAGATTCTGCTGCTTCTAGGACGGGATTACAGCCTTGCCTTGGGATCTCGTTAGGTGCTGATGTGGTAGTGAGCAGGGCTTCTGCTTTATGTCATAGGATTTCCACGTGGCTATCTTTCTACCAGGCAGAGTAATACCTGTGTTCTTCCTGCAATCCCAGTGTGTTAGCAAGATTAATGAGATAATACCATCATGAAACATTTTGACATCAAAAGTAGACCCTGCCCTGTGAAGCTATACTTGGCCTTCTCTGAAACCATCACCCAGACACAAACCTCACTAGCCCCTCCCCTGTGGTTGTGTAACCTTGGCAACCTTCACTCTGCACCCATCACACTGTATGGTCACTGTGTCCTCTGTAGGCCAGGAGATCCTGAAGGTCAGTGTCTAGTTCCTTTGTTTCTTTCCAGTGCTGATTTAGCTCTAGGGAAAGCAGGAGCTCAGCAAATGTTTGTTGAAGAAATGACAGGGTGCCAGTCATCATCACCACCACCACCA